>VIAB01000697.1:245566-266900 GCA_009801035.1 Oophaga pumilio
ACGGACGAGTATGAGGTGAATGCCATTGTTGGGCTCAAGGTGATATGTGGCAAATATTTCTATCTGATGGACTGGAAGGGTCAAGGCCCGGGAACCTATTGAGCACATTGAGCTCCTCAGCTCATTGCGGCATTTGAGCGTAGAGAGGCCCAAGGAGGGGGTGCTCTAGGAGAAGGGGTAATGTTAGGCGTCGAGATCCCACTGCTGCACAGGGGGAATCGCGAGACATGTCCTCTGCAGTCTCCCAATCTTCTTCAGCCGCAGAGGATCCTGCTCAGAGGAGACATCAATCCTAGCGCCTAGCTCAGGCTAATGCTATGCGTTTGGTTGCTGCTGCTGCCCCAGGTTCAGCTATAGCAACCAGCATTAGTCAGCGGTGAGCAGCCGCTCCTGGGACTAAGTCCTGCTTTTCTCCACCTGAGCTTGTCCGTGAGACGACAGCTCATTGGTGGTCGGACGTCACATGCTCAGGTCCTCCAGCAGTTTGGATTGGGACATCAGCAAGGTCCTGGAAGGCTGCAATTATAAAAGCATCGCATGGCACGGCACGGCCGTGCGCTAGTATAAACCATGTGGTGTGTGTGAGCCAGTGGATATGCTTCCACTCTCTGTATGCACGTGTGTTTGGGCCGAGGACCTGCCGCACTGTCGGCGTGTATGATCATCTTGTCTTCTTTAGTCAGGCAGGTTTTTACTCGGCTTGACCTAGCGACTGTCTCGGCCACGTGTGCTGCTTAGCACAGGCTGTTTACAGGGCACAGTCAATCCACGCGCTCCGGCACACATCTTTTGGTACCGCTCTGCGGTCAATTGAGCTGGGGCTCCTGTTTTGCGTCAAATCCTGGTGCGCTTTAGTTAGCTGTATTTTGCTACCACTCAGCGCCAAGTAGTGGCATCGCCTGTGCAACGCCATGCGCATTGTGGGTTCCGGTCAGACTCAAGTCCCTGCGTACTAGGGGTTGAGCCTAGAGACCTCACTCGCGCCATATCGGCTGTGTCCTGTGACATTCAACAGGGAACATCATCCTATTACAGTAGTTTGTAGTTGTGGCTCTGTGAAGTAACAGAGTTCGCCGCCGTTCACACTGGGTGACATCTAACCCGCGTGTTTTTGGCGTTCAACCGCCATTGCTTAGCAGCAGGTTCCATCTCTGCACGGTGGACCCCGGATTGTGAACGCACCTTATTATTATTATATAATATATTTCATTTGGTGCGTTCCGCCAACCCTAACAGTACCATTTTGGAGTGCATAAGTCTCTACAATCATTTTTTATTTCATTATATGTGAGGCCGAATCCCCCCAAATGGTAATTCTGTTGTAGTTTTTCAGATTTTTCTGTGCAGGATAAAAAATTATACATATTTATTGTACTAGTGCTTCTACCGTGTGCCAGTCTTTGCACTGGTTGCCTATCCACTACAAAATACATGTGCTAATATATTAGGAGTTGTATTTACATGCGCTGAGTTTAGACCATTAAACGAGAGCGATCGTGAATACTGAAGTCGTTTGGTGCAAGAATGATGGCCATAGAATTATCACTGGTAGGTGAATCTGTCCTCATACAGCATCATGTTATCAGCAGCACTTCTGCAGTTTACAAGGGGCAATGTCCTGACGAGAACAATGATTTTTTTTCCCGCCATAAACAATTCAATCACCTAATGAGCAGCATTTTGCTCGTTCGTTGGGTGATTGCCAACATGTTTATACCTTTGAGCTCTCACCTGTGCTACCAGTATTTGTAAATGTCATTACTACATACATACACCATGTGTGACACAAACACTGTATGTTGCACACATATAGCACGCACATGTATGTATACACAGAGCGCATACATACATGTATACAGAGCACATACACATATATGTCTTCACATATATAGACCAAGAGTCCATACAGTCTAGGTTCATCCAGAGACTCACACACACATATCCGTTCACATCATTGGGCTGTCTGTGTCACACAGGATGGCTCCTCCAGAGAGACGCTCTTTGTAACCACTTATACTCTGACCAAGAGATGAGGATCCTGAACACAGGACTCCTTATATTAACTAAGATATTAAAATGTTTAATAAAATTGGTTTTACAAACTGGAGATTCAGTAAGAAGAACATTTTTATAGGATCATCTACGTAAATGTTTGGCCCCAATAAAAATAAAAAAACCTATACTCCCCTCCCGTGCTGGTACCGTTCCAGCGGTGTCGGCACTCACTCTCCCCGGGATCTTGTGTGGTTGTTGCGACACGTGAACCTGGCACCCAATCAGCGCTGGCGTCACTGTCCTCGCCTTCGTACGGATTGAACATGAAGAGGAAGTCCGGCATACAAAGGCAGAGACAGTGACGCCAGCTCTGACTGGGCACCGGGCTCATGTGTCATAAAAACCACACAGTGCTCCGGGACTGTGAGTGCCGACACCACTGGAACAGCCCCGACACAGGAGGGTAGTATAGTCTTTTTTATTATCAGGCCAAATATTTAGTTCAAGAAGGAGTTGTCCTAGTAGTGGATAACCCCTTTAAATATACCGTCATTTTTAACAGAGTTCCTATATACTTAAAACTAAAGTCTATTTTATACACCAAAAAGTTTATTTTTAATTATTAAATGCCATCCTGGTGTTCCAAAACCTCTATGACAGCACATCTTGTATTCTCATGTTATGGGGTCACTAGAGTGGTCACTAGTGGAAATGTTGAACTGAATGCCATGTAACTGTCTACACATTTAGGAATAAAGCTTGATCTCTAACCCTAATTACATTTTATAGATATGATTATTTTTCTAGCTTGTTAGTAAACTCATCGTGACCATCCAAAGATGCATTGGAAGATAGAACCAAGTTTTTTCATTCATTCTTTTCAGGCTCCACATTGAAGCTTTTAGAGAAAAATCGCACTACAAGCCCACAGTGGACAGGAGTTTCTATGAAATCACTCTCACTTAGGTTGGACAGTTAAGCGCAGACGATTTTGTTTGGCACAAAAAAATGCAGCAGAAAAAAATGCACTTATGCTATCTGTGAACACAGCCTTGCAGATGTTTTTGGCGAAATAGTACTTATAAAAAACAAGACTTACACAAAGATGAGAAAGTTCTACAACTATGAAGGAATGAATAAACAAATATTAAAAGGTCCCAACTGTTCCAGATACAGCGAGACAATCTCAATTTTGGTCTCCGCCCTGCAGTCCCGGGAGTTTGCTGATTGTCCCTCACGGCCACCGGCCCTTCTGACCTCTCATCGCACCAGGGTAGAAACGAATGGAAAATAGGTGTGACTAAAGGAAAGGCCAAAAAAAGTTTATCCTGCTTTTCTCTTCTATCAAAGTTGGGAGGTATCATAAGGAAGGAAGGAAACAAGGAAAAAGAAAAAATCAAAGAAGGAAAGAGGGAAAGAAGGAAAGACAGAGAAGGAAAGAGAATGAAGGAAAGCGAGAAAATGAAAGAGAGAGAAGGAAAAAAAGAGCATAATAAAGAGAGAAAGAGCATAACGAAATAAATAAAAAAATGATACTAGAAAAAAAGACAGAGTAAGAAAGAAGGAAAGAAAGACAGAATATGAAAGAAAGAAAAAGAAAGAAAGAGAGAAGAAAAGAGAGTATAATAAAGAGAGAAAGAGCATAAGTGGAAATGAAGAGGATACTAAGGCCTCTTTCACACATCCGTTTTTTTGTATCAGGCATGATCCGGCGTGTTGGTAAAAAAACGGATCCGGTACCGGATGCGTTTTTTTACCATTGACTTTCATTAGCGCTGGATCGTGCCTGATGTCATTGCGTTGTATCCGTTTTTGTCCGGATCCGGCGGAAATGTACATTCCGGTGACCGGACAAAACGGTGCATGTAACGTTTTTTTTGTTCACCGGAGCCGCCTGATAGTGCCTGAAGCGGCGCATCAGGCGGCCGGAAACAATAGAAGTCAATGGAGCCGGATCAGATTTTTGTGCAATCCATCAAAAGTCTGATCCGGATTCTGGAAATCAAGGACTACTACTACTACTACTACTACTACTACTACTACTACTACTACTACTACTACATTTTCCAGTGTCTCCGGGCATCCAAAACCCTCTTTTTCTGGGTTCAAAAGTTCAGGTCGGATCCAGCAAAAAAACTGATCCGTTGCATCAGTTTTTTTTATTTCAGTGCCGGATCCGTCCCTTCAGGTGTTCGACGGATCATGCCTGATACAAAAAGACGGATGTGTGAAAGAGGCCTAAGAAAGAAAGACAGAGAAAGAAAGTGAAAAGGAAAAGAGAAGGAAAGAAAGAAAAAAAGAACGAAAGAAAGAAGGGAAGAGAAAAAGAAAGAGAAGGAAAGAATGAATAAGAGAAAGAAGGAAAGAAAGAAAGAGAAAGAAATGGAAAGAGAGAATAATAAAGAAAGAGCATGCGAGGAAATAAAGAAGGATACAAAGAAAGAAAGAGACAGAGGAGGAAAGAAAGAAAGAGAGAGAAAAACTAAAGAAAGATAGAAAGAATAACAAAGAGAAAGAGCATGAGAGGAAATAAATGAAAAAGGATACAAAGAAAAAAACAGGAGGAAAGAAAGAGAGGGAAAGAGTAATAAAGAGAGAGATCATGAGAGGAAATAAATATAGAAGGATATTGAGAAAGAGACAGAGTAAGAAAAAGAGAGAGAAGGAAAAAAAGAATAATAAAGAGAGAGAGAGCATGAGCGGAAATAAAGAAGGATAGAAAGAAAGAAAGGGGAAAAGAAGGAGAGAGATAAGGAAAGCATAATAAAGAGAGAGAAAAAGGATACTAAGGCTACTAAAAAAGAAAGAGGAAGAAAGAAAAAAGGAAAGCAAGAAAAATAGAAAGAAGGAACTAAAAAAGACATAAAGGAAAGAAAGAAAGAAAGAAAGAAAGAAATAAAGATAAAGAGACAGTACTGCAGTTGTTCAATAATATAATTAATCATCAACAATCCAAGTTGCCAGTACTTGTGCCTTGGTGTGAGGTTTCGTGACATCTCTCGCTGCTTCTGTTGTAACACTGAGCGGTTTTTCTGTCCGCAGATCCCCAGTGTAAACTCTTCTGTGTATGAGCAGCACGGGGACGTCCCCATATTATTGTATGTCTGCCTGTATACATGGGAGGACGCCCCCACACTGCGGCATTATTCACTGCATGTAATCTAGCCTAATTTCCTATAAGCTCCTTACACTGCACCGCCTCTCGGCATTCAGCCGTATTCAGAATGCAGGCGGTCCGGCACTGGCACGCCCGGCCTTCGATAAACTGGCTATCCTCATTAGAACGATACCTCAGTGTTACCGCTTATCTAAGTTCACCATACAAATGACTCTTACACTTCACAAACGACGCTGCTCCCTTGAAATGACTGTTTGAGAAGCAGCCATCATCTCCGTTACTTATCTCCTTCAAACCCTCTGCCTGGAGGCATCAGCTTGGGGGCTGCGAATCCCTGTGTATAAAAAGGCTGCGCTCGGCGCGCACATAGTAATTTCACACTCAGGTGTCCAGGTGACTGCTGAAAGGAACAATTTCTGCATTAAATCTTCCAGTGTTTCCCATTAATACACACTTTCTCAGTTTCCCGCTGCGTATGGAGAAGCTGAAAGTTTCCAGGACTTATTTATAGTTTTATTTATGTTTTATTGTTTAGCAAAAAGTCAAACTTTTCCTAGTATCCAGCCGGGGATACTGGAAGTCCTCCCCATTCCTTTTAAACTTCCCGGGGCTCTAAACGCCTTGATGACACATATGCACGTCTCGTTACATTTTATCAGCGTACAGGCTTGTGCTGACGACTGTATGACTTGGACGAAAGATATTTGTAGTTTTGATGGAAAGCTCTTGTCCCCATGTTATTCTATGGGGCCATGCACATCTTCGATTATTTCCTCAAACTGGGTTGGTCCAAGGAAATATTTGCGGCATGGATGATTTGCCTTCGAGAATTGTATGTCGCTTGCCCGTCCTTCTCTGTGGGTCCATGGAAAAAATTGAACCGCACTCAGATGAGATCTGAATGAGGTCCGATTTTCATAGACTGACATAATGGAGAAAGTGGAGAAACTTTTTTTCTATCCGAGAAAATCGAATCTCACTCTAATCTCACTCTTATCACACTCTGATCTCACTCTGACCTCACTCTGACCTCACTCTGATCACACTCTGACCACACTCTGATCACACTCTGATGACACTCTGACCACACTCTGATCTCATTTTGATTACACTCTGATCTCACTCTGATTTCACTCTGACCACACTCTGATCACATTCTGATGACACTCTGATGACACTCTGACCACACTCTGATGACACTCTGACCACACTCTGATCACACTCTGATGACACTCTGACCACACTCTGATCTCATTTTGATTACACTCTGATCACACTCTGATCTCACTCTGATCTCACTCTGATCACACTCTGATCACACTCTGATCTGAGTGTGATTAACATAATTGGACCGATTTTCTTGGATGTGGAGAAAACGCTCATCTGCATCTGCCCTTAGGAAGTAAATGTGGCCAACCTTATCCTGGATGGTAACCTGCGCCATTCCTTCTATTGGTGGTCCCTCTCCCCGTATAGTGTTTTTTATGCATATTGTTGGGAAACTTATCATTAAAAATGGTTTAATCCCTTAACGGTCGCCAATACACCTTTAAATGGTGGCAGTTAACGGGCCTTTTTCCTCGGCGTCGCTTTTTACGGCGCTGAGAAATAAGTTTATATTGCCCCTCCAGCTACGGAAAATCTGGTTTTCAAGGTCACTGAATAATTTCGATAACAAGAAAAAAGTCTGATTTCAAATTAATTTCTCCCTCCTCTGATATGATCTAATACAGTTAGGTCCATAAATATTTGGACAGAGACAACATTTATCTAATTTTGGTTCTAGACATTACCACAATGAATTTGAAACAAAACAAATCAGATGCAGTTGAAGTTCAGACTTTCAGCTTTCATTTGAGGGTATCCACATTAAAATTGGATGAAGAGTTTAGGAGTTTCAGCTCCTTAACATGTGCCACCCTGTTTTTAAAGGGACCAAAAGTAATTGGACAGATTAAATAATTGTAAATAAAATGTTCATTTCTAGTACTTGGTTGAAAACCCTTTGTTAGCAATGACTGCCTGAAGTCTTGAACTCATGGACATCACCAGACACTGTGTTTCCTTCTTTTTGATGCTCTGCCAGGCCTTCACCGCGGGGGTTTTCAGTTGTTGTTTGTTTGTGGGCCTTTCTGTCTGAAGTTTAGTCTTTAACAAGTGAAATGCATGTTCAATTGGGTTGAGATCAGGTGACTGACTTGGCCATTCAAGAATATTCCACTTCTTTGCTTTAATAAACTCCTGGGTTGCTTTGGCTTTATGTTTTGGGTCATTGTCCATCTGTAGTATGAAACGACGACCAATCAGTTTGGCTGCATTTGGCTGGATCTGAGCACACAGTATGGCTCTGAATACCTCAGAATTCATTCGGCTGTTTCTGTCCTGTGTCACATCATCAATAAACAGTAGTGACCCAGTGCCACTGGCAGCCATGCATGCCCAAGCCGTCACACTGCTTCCGCCATGTTTTACAGATGATGTGGTATGCTTTGGATCATGAGCTGTACCACGCCTTCGCCATACTTTTCTCTTTCCATCATTCTAGTAGAGGTTGATCTTGGTTTCATCTGTCCAAAGAATGTTCTTCCAGAACTGTGCTGGCTTTTTTAGATGTTTTTTAGCAAAGTCCAGCCTAGCCTTTTTATTCTTGATTCTTATGAGTGGCTTGCACCGTGCAGTGAACCCTCTGTATTTAATTTCATGCAGTCTTCTCTTTATGGTAGATTTGGATATTGATACGCCTACCTCCTGGAGAGTGTTGTTCACTTGGTTGGCTGTTGTGAAGGGGTTTCTCTTCACCATGGAGAGTATTCTGCGATCATCCACCACTGTTGTCTTCCGTGGGCGCCCAGGTCTTTTTGCATTGATGAGTTCACCAGTGCTTTCTTTCTTTCTCAGAATGTACCAAACTGTAGATTTTGCCACTCCTAAAGTTGTAGCAATTTCTCGGTTGGGTTTTTTCTGTTTTTTGCAGCTTAAGGATAGCTTGTTTCACCTGCATGGAGAGCTCCTTTGACCGCATGTTTCCTTCACAGCTAAACCTTCCAAATGCAAACACCACACCTCAAATCAACACCAGCCCTTTTATCTGCTTAATTGAGAATGATATAATGAAGGGATTGCCCACACCTGTCCATGAAATAGCCTTGGAGTCAATTGTCCAATTACTTTTGGTCCCTTTAAAAACAGGGTGGCACATGTTAAGGAGCTGAAACTCCTAAACCCTTCATCCAATTTTAATGTGGATACCCTCAAATGAAAGCTGAAAGTCTGAACTTCAACTGCATCTGATTTGTTTTGTTTCAAATTCATTGTGGTAATGTCTAGAACCAAAATTAGATAAATGTTGTCTCTGTCCAAATATTTATGGACCTAACTGTATATCAGAGAAGAGAGAAATGGGGTCCCCCGCGCACCCCCGATACCTTCGCCATCCCCAGACCTCCTGCTCCATCCCCTGGCCCTGCACATAATCTTCCTGGAAAAAATGGAGGGCGCATGCGCAGTGCGCTTGCCGGGATCCGCTCGTCGGAACCCGGTAACAATTGGGAATTTTTCCTATTGCTTCCTTTTAATCACTATGATAGACCCTATGAGTTGGGGTTGTGGTTAGGGTTGTGTTTGGGTTAGAGTTGTGTTATGGTAAGGGTTGGGGTTAAGGTTTTGTTAGGTTTGAGTTAGAATTGATTTTTGGATGTCTAACAGCCGCAAAACATGCTTGGCAGGGACTTGAGCAGGTCACTGGAGCACCCGCGATATTCGGTGCATATCCGAGCACCCGATGCAAACTGGTGTAGCGTTCACTTCAGTTAAATGTTAATTTTTTTCCTTCAACATTGCTTCAGTTCTCGTGAAGCAACTGAAGGGTTAATAAACTTCTTGAAGTTGGATTGATCACCTTGAGGGGTGCAGTTTTTAGAATGGTGTCACTTTTGGGTATTTTCTGTCACATACAGTAGGTGCCTCAGTGTCGCTTCAAATGTGAGGTGGTCTGTAACATAAATGCTTTTGTAAATTTTGTTAGGAAAATGAGAAATCGCTGGTCAACTTTTAACCCTTTTAATCTCCAAAATTGTGCTGATGTAAAGTAGACATGTGAGAAATATTATTTTTGAACTATTTTGCGTGACATAACTCTCTGTTTTAAGGGCACAAACATGAGTAGTTTGAAAATTGCAAAATTTTCCAAATTGTTGCCAAATTATAGTTTTTTTCATAATTAAATGAAAGTCATATCGAAGAAATTTTACCACTACCATGAAGTACAATATGTTACGAAAAAAACATTCTCAGAATCAGTGGGATCTGTTGAAGCGTTCCAGAGTTTTTCACCTCATAAAGTGACACTGGTCAGAATTGTAAAATTTGGCTTGGTCATTAAGATCAAAATTGGCACGAAGGAGTTAAAAGATTTTCCAGAATATTCCATCCATGTCAAATACAGTAAAAAAAAACCTGCCTACATTATAGCTGCAGGTAGCACTAAACAGGGGTTTACTTAACCACTTGACCTTTGATGAATCGGCCACTAAACCCCCTGTCAATAGAGCGCTGACTGCTAATGGCCATCCACGGCTCTGTACAAGACCACCGCATCGATCCTCTGGCATTAGGGAGGCAGAGACCCCGTTCCTCGTTGTGTCTGTATTGTAACGTTCACAGAGTGCACCTTCCACCGCCGATCATTACGTGTGTGACTGAGCGAGTTAATGCAGATTTGCAAGCTGTTCCCATTTGTTAAATGTCAGAAAAACACATGCAAGTCACTGGCTTTAGTGCTCAGCCGCCAGCTGGCTCCTCTGAATGCTGCGGCCAAATGATAGTCTATCAAACAGCGGGAAGTCAGGGAGAAAGGACGGATTCTGGATGGAGACGGCGTCGAGATCTCAACAGCACAATACAAAACACTGGGATCTACGGAGCGAGACACAAAACTACCAAAATGCGTGTACACGACAGAGCAACTACAAAACGGCATATACACATCCAATCACATACTACATATGCATGCAAGCTAAAGTGTAACTATCCTTTACATAAAAACCTGCCTTGGGGCCCTCATCTCTCACTTATTTTGGTGCTCTTTAACTTGCCATCTATTTATTAGCATTCTGCCGGCACGATAGGTACAGGGATGTTCTCTCCTTCACTTTTTTTCATGTATTGCTCTTGCCATTTATCAACTATTGCCTACTCGAGCCTCTCTGTTATGCCTTTAGGCAGTTTGAAGAGACAGAAGAGCAGAGATACAAAGACCTGCCCCTACTTTCTGCAATCCATCTCTGCTTCTATAGGTAGATTACCGCATTTGCTAACGCTTCTGGAACTCTCTAGTAGACTCCTAGTAAAAAGACCTTCCAGAAAAGGCATCAAATTTCCTGGAATCAGCAATTCTGGTAGATGAACATGTCTGACAAGTGTTTGTTTCTGGGGATAAGACAATATAATTTTTAAAGCACAGCATGTGGGGCAAAAGAAAAGCAAAAAAAAGTATTATGGCCATCCCTGAGCTTTTTTAATGGGTTGTCTACTACTCGGACAACCCCCTCTGAATATCTATGTTTTTCCCCAGTAAAATAGTAACACTTATACTTATCTCTGGTGATGGTTCTGTTCCAGTGGTGTCGACACTGGCTCTCCTGGGGCGATCCCTGCAGCCAATCAGCTCTGTCTTCAATCTTCTCTGCTCTGGACAAGTCAAGACATCATTTACGTCTGTAGGAGAGGAGAGTGAAGTGGCCACTAATTGGTCTCAGGGATTGCATGACATAATGTCAAGTGATCTCCGGCAGACCCAGTGCTGACACCTCTGAAATGACAGCGGAATTTACTGGGGGGAAACACAGGGATTCAGAGAGTGTTGTCCGAGTAGTGGACAACCCCTTTAAGGTCAAGGCTCAAGGCAACCCATCAGCATCACCCAAATATTTTCCAGACTGCCATTGAATTTGCAGAAAAAATGAAAAGCTGATCATTAAATACAGTAAAATATCCTATAAAAAAGCCTATTTGCTCACCGCAGAGCCTAATGTGCAATACCGCACAGAACCAGTGGACAAGTGTGGCACTGTTCTGTTTGGAAAAAGGTAGCCATGTTTTTCTAATCCTATACAATTCCTTTAATGTAGATTAACTTGCATTTTTAGATATAGGATGAAAACATGGAGGTTCCAAATCACTAACAGACAAAAAGTTGATTTTTTTTAAATGTCCAATGGCCATGAATGGAAATTAGAAAGTTGCTAAATTTTTATGCAGTTCATCAACTGTATGTACATGTGACTGGACAAACCCTTTTAAGAACCTATTCCTTATCCCATAAATTACATCATTATTGAGTTAGATTACATAATGACTAATAATATTTTTTCCTATAAAAAAAAAGAAAGGATCTGAACTGAAACTTGTAATTAGCGCTTTCTCGGAAAGTTGAATTATATATCAAGAGCAGGAAGCCAAATAGATTAGAAATAGAAATGGAACAAATGTGACATTTTCCTCTTACACGGCCCTTAATGCAGAGACTAACAGGTCGGCTGCCATTTACACAGTGGTTGGTTTTACATAATTATTGCATACGAAGGCGATAGATGCTGAGAAACGAACTTCTATATTTATAACTGTTCACAGGAATCATTGTGCTTTTCTTTCTCGCAAGGTTTGGGGCATACTAAGGACTCAGGAAGTTGGACCTATGCATAAAACCTAATTTTATATTCTTCCCCAATGCCATGAATGTATATATTGAAGGAATAGAACATGTATGTCTTTTGGGGGCCCTCACAATGGAGGCCTGGTTGTGGTTGACCTTATGCCTTTCTATTGGAATAATGCTTATTATTGTATATATTGCAACAACTACTATTTTACTACTGTGTAATAGCGCATGAGTTTCTGTCTCCAGCAATAGTGTTATATTGTCAGGAAGTTCCTGCTCACTATGTGCGTAGCTGGACCAATTTCACTTTCACTAAGCCTAACCCTAAGCTGGCAGACAAGATGCTAAGATCCTAAGCTATAAGAAACACCCTTGGTAAGCTGTGTTATCTTTGTTCCTGAATACCGAATTTTCTGGATTATAAGACACTCTTTTTTCCACCAAAAATGTGGAGGAAAATGGATGGGGTGTTTTATAGTCTGGATGTATCTGCTCTGACTGTGGTGGGGAGGTGGGGGAGCGGCAGAGCAGCGAGTCACAGGAGGCAGGAGGCGGTGGCTGTAGCTTACTCCGGTGCACACTGCTAAAGAGAAGTTAATATTCACTGCATTCCATGCCCATGAGGGCCGTGAATTTTTATTTCTGTTTAATAGCATCTTGTTATGCATGGCTCCATCCTTATCCTGATACTGTATGATTGTCCCCAATCCCCATCCTGGTATGCAAGGCCCCTTTCTCTGTCCTGTTATGCATAGCCCCATCCTTATCCTGGTATGATTGTCTTCCATCCCCATCCTGGTATGCATGGCCCCATCAGAAAAGCATTAAAGGGAATCTGTCACCCTAAATTGGCGGGATATTTAAATGATGGCAGTCAGGTCAGATGGGCGGTGTTTTGGGTACTTGCCTTAACATGTTGTTCGCCGCTGTCTCCATTATTTCTGGGAATTGTAGTCGTTGCCCTCCATATAACGCGCCTGTGCATTGCAATCTTGAATTGCGCACGCGCAGTATGCTTTGCCCGCAGATTGCAATGCGCAGGCGCCTTATATGGAGGGCAACGACTACAATTCCCAGAAATAATGGAGACAGCGGCGAACAACATGTTAAGGCAAGTACCCAAAACACCGCCCATCTGACCTGACTGCCATCATTTAAATATCCCGCCAATATAGGGTGACAGATTCCCTTTAAAGAAAAACAAACCAATTACACTTACCTTCCACCACTCCCTAACAATAGTCCGCTGAAGAAGTGTGGACAAAACGCACGTCGGGGTGGAGGAACACGGCACGGACCTCGCATTCATTGTAAGTTCTAGTGCATGGGTTTTCAGCCTGTATTTAACAGAACACTAGGTAGAGGTTGGATGCTGTACATACGTTTATTCATATTGGGAATTGCTGGCTGTCTGCATCTATTAGTACAGAGTCCTATTGCAGCATGCCTTCTTTTTAGGGTATGTTTCCACGTTCAGGAAACAGTCAGGAATTGCTGCGTGTTTGACGCTGTGCGTTGGCGCAGCGTCAAACACGCAGCGTCCAGATGTTACAGCATAGTGGAGGGGATTTCAAGAAATCCCGTCTCCACTATGCTGCAAAACACGCAGGCGGAAGATCTGCGTTTCCGGACATGCGGCGCGTCTTTTTAGACCGCAGCATGTCCTATTCCCTTGTGGCGACGCTGCGTCGCCGCAAGGGAAATAACACAGGGCTATGCAGCCCTGCGGTCATTCCGGATGTGTTCCGGATGTGTTCCTGAACACATCCGGAATGACCGCGCGTACAGTAGGGGGCGGGGCTTTGGGCGGAGCCGACTTTCCGCTCCGTCCAAAGCTCTGTGTTTCCTGAACGTGGAAACACAGCCTGAGGACATCTGTGCATTTTGATTAGGATGCGGACCATCATACATCCCCAATTTAAGCACTAGCACTTTATATATATGAAAAAAATATTGCACACTATGTTTTTGAGTCATCTATTTTGGGAAAATATTGCAAGACACATTTATTCCGCTTCATTTACCTGTATTTAGCAATAAGCAATTTATTCCTCTGTAGCCTGCAAGTCATACTTACCTGCAGTGAACGTTTAATGGGATCCCCAGCCATTAGCGTCCCTCACCTTGGAGGCATTTGTTTTACATGATTTTGTCATTTTTTTGTTTTACCTTTTTGTATATTAATAAAAATTGCAATTGATATTTTACATAGAATAATGTCTCTAAGTGCTTTTTCTGGCCACTTTGTCTCTCTTTATCCAAAGAGACCTTGTGACTCTGACTGGGTTAGGCTGGGTTCACATTGCGTTAGGGCAGCCCGTTCAACGCATGCGTTAAACGGACTGCGCTAACGCAACTGCATTTTTTTATCGCGTTATGCGATTGCGCTAGCGCAGATGCTCCATCTGCGGTAGCAGTGACGGACCCTCGAAGGCTGCAGACCGCTTCCGAGGGTCCGTCACAGCATGACCGCACATTGCTAACGCATGCCGATTATGACATGCGTTAGCGATGCGCCAGGTTATGTCAGTCTATAGGTGCGCTAACGGATGCGTTTCATCGTGTTAATGCCGCATTGTAACACAATCCGTTAGACGGACTGCCATAACGCAATGTGAACTCAGCCTTATTATGTTGTTTTAGCACAATATACATATGGATTACCCTTTTTGATTAAAAATAGCAGCCGCCTCAGAAAAGGCGCATCCATTAGATGCACCAATTCTGCTGCTTTGCCGGGCTCTTCCTGCTTTCTCTAGTGAGTTGGCAAATGGAATAATATTTTGGGGTTGTGTCAGCATTGTAATGTCCGCTGACATCAAGCCCAGAGGTTAGTAATGGGGCGGAATCTATCAGACACCCCCATTGCTAACCTGGTAGTCCAATAGTGTATTGTCCCATGACGTCTATTGAATCTTATGGAGTCTTGTGGTGAGAAATCTCCCTTCTTAATTAGACCCAGAGACTTCTGGATCCTGTAGTGGGTCGCTGTTGACGGGACTGCCAAATGTGATAGGCTTCCGATCATCCTTTTCTACTTATCGAGACAGTGCATCGGCATTTCCATGATATTTGCCATTTTTATGGGAGAGAGAAAAATTATGTGCACACGCTGCGGATTTAGATGCTGATCCGCAGCGTTTTTGGACACGCGGAATTGAATCAAATCTGCAGTGTAGTGCACAGCCAATGATAGTCTATGTGAATTTGAGGTTTGGTGTGCACATGCTGCGGAAAAATACGCGAGGATTTGCAGCGTTTTTTTTTCCGCAGCATGTCAATTCTTTTTTGTAGATTTGCAGCGTTTCTGCACCCATTGGCTTGCATTGAGTCAGTCAAATCCACAGCAAAACTGCAGGTTAAAAAAAATTTGCAGATGTGCGTGCCAGAAACGCTGCAGGTAGGGAGGAGGAAGGTATCCTTCCGCAGTGTATCACTCCGCCGTCAGGTCACAGGAGTTTGTCCTGTCACTTGCGGCACTGCTGTGTGGGAAAATTCTCACGCAGCATTGCTGTCAAGTGAGAGGATGAACTCAACTGACCCCTCAGTGATAAAACGGCATGAGCCATTGTCTCCTGTTAGTGTGTCACTGGAGGCCCTGTAGAGCGGTCACATCGCCTGATGTGACCGCTCTATAGGGGAGATCGTCGTGGGACACTCGTTATTACATGGATTACGTCGGAACAGGAAGTATTTGTGTTTGTTTATTATTTTATTTTTTTTGCAGGTGATCGAGGGCATCGCAGGAATTAGGCGTATAATAAAGATGGGAAAATGTGTTTTATTTCATTAAAATACTTTATTCTGGCTGTGTGTTTATTTTACTCATTTACAACTATAGGATTAGTAATGGATCGGTGTCTTATTGACGCCTCTCCATTACTAACCGGGCTTGATGTCACCTTACAATACAAAGGTGACATCAACCCCCTATTACCCCATATGCCACCGCTACAGGGCAGTGGGAAGAGAGAGGCTAAGTGTCAGAATTGGCGCATCTTAAAGATGCGCCATATCTGAGGTGGCTGTGAGCTGCTGTTTGTAGCCGGGGGAGGCCAATATCCATGGTCCCTTCCTAGGCTATGAATATCAGCCCGCAGCTGTCTGCATAGCCTTTCTGGCTATTAATTATAGAGGGACCCACGTCATTTTTTTGGGGTCCCCCTATTTTAATAGCCAGTAAAGGCTAAATATACAGCTTTGGGCTGATATTCATAGAATGGGAAGATCCATGGGTATTACCAGCTTCCCAGGCTATAAACATCGGCCCCCTAGTCGCTGGCTTTCCCTCTCTGGCGCAGAAAATTGGTGGAAGCCCACACCATTTTTTATTCCATTTTTTTTAAAATTAAACAGATATTGCGTTTAAGGCCGGGGTCACACTTGCAAGAAACTCACACGAGTCTCGCACCTCAATACCCGGCAGTGCCACTGGCACTCGGGATCAGAGTGTGCGGCTGCATGTATTTCTATGCAGCTGAACGCTTCGGTCGGTGTGCCGGCGGCAATGCTGGCGAATTGTTGTGCGAAACTCGTGCGATTTTCTCGCAAGTGTGACCCTGGCCTAACGCAGATCTTTTCTATCTATAGATATATCTATAGATGTATAGATAGATAGATGTATCTATAGATAGATTAATCTATTGTAATGCAGTGGTGTCCACGTTGTGCAGTGATGAGACAGTGACCCAAGCAAGTTCAAAGCAAAACGTGTTTAATGTACAAACACTCACACAGTGCACAGCACGCTGTATCCTCCGGATCGCAGCCGGGAAAACAAAAGACAGTCCGGGACCGATTGCCGTGAGTTACCGCACTGCCGTATACGCAGGGGGTGCCAGAAATTTTGGCTCCGTATGGCCCTGTGTTGCCTCACACAGAGAGTGCTCTGCAGACCAACTGCTCTGTCCGCTTGCAAGACCAAAACTGATAAACCCAAAACCCCATACTACAGGGTTTAAACAGAAATCTGCAGCCATGGCCACTTGTAAGACCCGGCTCTGGAGTGGAGTGAGCTGCCACACTACCATCCTGTAGATCGCTCCAAAAATGAAAGCCCATGCTAGGTTTTACTGAATAATGCCTTGGCCAAATAACCTGACCAGGTCCATGCTCACTTTTATCTCTGCCTTGTGACTCACAGGCATCCTGCTGTGAACACAAGGCACTCCAGCGGGTCCAATAGGACTCCATCCTCATCCTGGAGGATACATAGCGACCCTTGCATATGACACCGGTCACTGCCTCACATTATAGATAGATCTATCTATAGATCCATCTATCTATATTCACTTATATTTGTTTTGTGTGTGTAAACATTACTTTAGAACATGGTATGTGATGATATGGAGTATGCAAAAGAAGAGGTTGGACAAAGAAATGACATCACAATTTTTTTTTTGTTGTTAAACAACATATCTTTATTTAGCTTACAAAAACGCATACAAATTTGCATGAAAAAACGCATCAAAATCCGCATCAAAAATGCATCAAAAACGTGCGGATTTTTACCTGCGTTTTCTGCCAAGAGAGGTAGAATCTGCACCAAAAAATTCCACAGGCAAATTCGCAATGTGTGCACATACCCTAGGGCCAGACTCCATCTGAGGAAATGTCCATTATCCCCAGCAGTTTGATTTAGCCAACTTAAAGGATTGTGGTCGGTTACGACTGAATTCCTTGCTGTAGAGGTAGGGCTGCAATTTTTTTAGGGCTCAGACTATGGCCAAGCATTCTTTTTCTATTGTGGGGTATGCTTTCCCACGGTCCACCAGCTTCCGGGAGACATAAGCTATCGGGTGTTTCTGACTATCGTCCCTCACTTTACTGAGCACTGCTCCCAATCCAGTGTCTGATGCGTCTGTTTGGACAATAAACCAGCAACTTCAGTCAGAATCAGTCAGGACTGGGCTTTGTGCTAGCTGGGTTTTCAACTGGAGGAAGGGGACTCGCATTCTGGGGTCCAGATGATATTGTGGGCATATCTTTTGGAGGTAAGGTCAGTGAGCTTTGCTAATGTGCTGTATTTGGGGATAAGCTTTCAATAATAGTTTGCAGTCCTTAGGAATGCATGGACCTGTTTTTGGTTGGCTGGGCAAGGCCATTGAGTAATGGCTTCTACTTTTGCGAGTTTGCGACAAATGCACTCACTTCCCACCCGATGCCCCAGGTATAGTACCTTGGCTATCCCCATCTGGCACTTGTCAGGTCAGATGGTAAGCTGGGCTTTAGCTATCCTCTGCAGCAGCTAGGACATGTGCTGAAGATTTCCCAGGTGTCGCTGAAGATAGTGATGTCATCCAGGTAGCCTGGGCATAAACCAGATATCCCTCTAGTAACTGGTCCACCATCCTTTGAAGGTTGCTAGGGCGTTTTTCATCCGAAATGTCATGATGGTAAATTTACACAGGCCTAAATTGGAGATAAATGCAGACTTCTCTTGAGTCTCTTTTGTGAGTGGGATCTCCCAGTGTTGTGAGCACGTTTGGGGCGACTTCGGAGCTTTGGCTCCCTCCGGTGGTTGCTGAGGGT
The DNA here is from genome assembly GCA_009801035.1 of Oophaga pumilio. Classification (NCBI taxonomy): domain Eukaryota; kingdom Metazoa; phylum Chordata; class Amphibia; order Anura; family Dendrobatidae; genus Oophaga; species Oophaga pumilio. The sequence continues at coordinate 263,869 of VIAB01000697.1, forward strand.
AATGAACCAATTGCTGAATGGCTTTCAGCTGGGTCCGAATGGTCTGATATAAGTGACCTGAACTCCCATCAGCCTTGCGGGAATCAATTGTTCTTCCAGGTCTTGCTTGGAGCTCAGCTTGCATTCCTGCTCTCATTCAGATAAGTGACTTGTTGTTTTTTTTTCCTCTTGTTGGATTTTCCTTGCTGGTTTGCTGCCTTGCAGTGGACTTCAGCCTGGTCCCCTTTTGGGGCCTGGCACTGCAATTGTGCTCAGTTTGTGTTTGCACTTTTGCTCTGTTCCTTGTTCACCAGAGATCTGATTTAGGTGGTAGAGATCATGTGATCTCAGGTTTTTTGTTAATCAGAAGTGTTGGTATTTTTGTCAGGGTTTTTTGGGTTGCAGTCAGAATTCTTTCCTATAATTTTCTATCTAGACAGAATTGGGCCCCAGCGTTTGCTCATTCTATTTTCTGTCTGTGTTCGCATTTTCTTCTTGTCTAACCGCCATTACATGTTTGGGGGCTTCCTATTTCTTTGGGGGTTCTGCTACGGGGCAGTTAGCTTTCATCTTTATGTCTTTAGGTGTAGCTATCTCTCCGGCTGTGACGAGGCATCTAGGATCACCGTAGGTACGCTCCACGGCTACTTCTAGTGTTGCGGTTAGTTTAGAGTTCTGCAACCCAGTAGTTTCCAGCCTCTCTGGTGCATTGCTGTTTTGGTTATTTTTGCTATTTCTCCTCAGCTACCGAAACATAACATCCCAGTATCCCTTGCTCAGATCGATAGCAGATATGAATCGAGATCCTCTTAATCTGTCTAGTATTTCATCCACCCATGGGGTAGGCATCTGTAATGGTGACCTCATTGAGTCTCCTATACTCCACACAGAAGCGAGTACTCTTGTCTTTCTTGGGCACCAACACTACACTGGCTGCCATGGACTATGGGAAGGAATTATGACCCCCATATTTAGCATGTCATCCAAATCACCCCTCATCATTGCCAACACTGGAAGTGTCACCCGGTAGGCGGGTTGTCTGAGTAGAGTGGCTACCCCTTTGTTGACATGAGGCTGTACCAGGGTTATTCAACCAGGTTGACTTGTGAACAGCCACATGTTCCAAGCAGTTTTGTTAACTGTTGCTTCTGTGATGTACCAAGCCGCTCCCTCAATGAGACATCTGTTACTCTCATTCCCATTTTGTATTCCACCAACAAGTCTGGGATCTGGTCCTTATCTGGGTCATCTAAAGGTGGACATCAAATTGCTAAGTTGGTACCTTCCTTTCCTCATAAGCTTGTAGCCTGTTGACATGATAGATCTGTTCACTTACGCCTGCTCGATCCAAGACCACAGTGCAGTCAGTCTCCCCCAGTTTCCTGGTGATGGTTAACAGACCTGCCCACATGGCTTGATACTTGTTTTTGCATACTGGTACTTGTACTAGAACCTTCTGTCTACAGGAAAATTCTCGGAGTCAGGTAACACGGTAACACCGTCATTTCCTTTCCTCCGCTACTTCTAAATTCCCATGGGCTAAGGCCATGAGGTACCTGTCACGGGTATGTCAGAGGCTGCAGACTGTCGCACTGCATATGACTGCAGAAGGTCTCAGCAGTTTCCTTTGAAGACTTCTTCCTGGTGCTTCTGACTCTAGGACCCAGTGGCAACCTTCCTTCCACACCTGGGACCGGGTGTTTATAACTCCCAGCTTGCTGCTGGAACTGTCCAGTGATAATGTCACGCACATTGTAGGAAAGACTAAGTGCAACACTTTTCCCGATATAACAGTTCTTTCTCCCATCGATACACCGCCCCCTAATTTTTTTTCCCCCAGGTCGAGCAGCCATACTCCGGGCAAGCTCTAGGGAGGGGTCCGTGAGTTGGACTTTCCTAAATTCCTTGTGATCTATCTCCCCCCAGTCAATTGCCACAGTCTTGTCAGGTGTACTCACCACTGCTGGCTCAGAGGAGGATGATGGAGGCTTTACCTGTGGGTTATCTTCAGGAGGGGTGGCAGAAGGATCCACATAAGGGTGTTGCTTGGCTTGGTTGCGGGTGATGACTGTGACAAATTGGCATGACAGTCTTTGTCCTAGGTCGTCCCCCAAAATAAGAGGAGTGCAGAGGCCCTCAATGAGTCCCACTTTGACATTCCCTGGTGGGTACCCCAGTCCAATTGCACACATGCTAAAGGGATGTTCGAGATCTGACTTCTAGCCAGGGAAATGGTATCTTGGCGTCCTGGTAAATAATGTTCTGGTGGGACAATATCTGGGTTGACCAGGGTGATGGAAGACCCAGTGTACAGAAGTCCCTGGGGCTGGATATCACCGACCTTGACCGACTGGATTTGGCAATGGAGGTAGGCTGGTGTAGGATGGCCAACCCGCCGTAGAATATGGACGGGATACATCACTTCCTTCGCTACTGTGGTATCACGGGGGTAGCATCCCTCAGACCCTGCTGGCTCGTTTTGGCAGATGTTGACCAGCTGGGCTGGCAGATGGGCTCCAGGCATGGGGCCTCGGCTTTGGTGATGACCTTTGGCCATGTGTCCAAGGCACCCGCATGTATAACAGCGCTGTGGGTTGGGCAAATCACAGGTACTATTGATAACCCTTTGTACTGGTAGGTAGTCTGCTGGGTAATGGTATAATCCTATTTGAGTGACTGGCGGCCAGTTGAATCTTTGGTGGAAGGGTCTTCTATAGTGATGGGCGAGCACTAAAATGCTTGGGTGCTCGTTGCTCGGGTCGAGCAAATTGGAATACTCGGGTACTTGGACAGAACAACGAGCCCAATGTAAATCTGTGGGAGACCCAAGCATTTTTACCGTGATCCCCCGGGGGTCCTTTTATTGTCTAAAAACATCTAAAAATGATGGAAACACTGCTCAAATGACATGGAGACATCATAGGGATCACCCCTGGAAGCATTTCTGACTCCTAGTTCACAGCTTTAAACAATATTGTTAGAGTTTCATGTCATTTTTACCGGTGAACCAAACATACCAAAACGAAACCAAAACGGATTTTGCTGGGATATAT
>VIAB01000698.1:171740-186041 GCA_009801035.1 Oophaga pumilio
ACATACTCTCCTGCCAAACCTCCAGACCTGGTGCCCTGCCGGTCTTTTCTCTTACTCTTCCGATGCTATTGACTGATTGCCTGCCGCAGTCACTGACTAACCACACTGGAAAAGAAATGGAGGAGACCAAATGAGAACCGATGCAGTGATACAGGAGAGTGAGCGGTGGTAGATCGGTAGGCGAGTATGTGCTTTTTAGAGCATACTCGTTCCTCCTTGAAAAATTTAAAATAAGCACTGGACATCCCCTGTAAGACCACGTTCACACGTTCAGTATTTGGTCAGTATTTAACATATGTATTTGTAGGCCAAAATCGTTGAACAGTCAGAGGAAAGGTAGAATAGAAACACGTCACCACTTCTGTATTTTTCACCCACTCCGGATACTTCCAAATACTGATGTGAAATACTGACCAAATACTGAACAAGTGAATGTGGCCTAATACATTCCTGTTTGCATACAAGCCTTATTAAAACCCATGGTAAAATACAGTATTATGTTTATAATGAAAGGTATTGGATGACACTGAAGTGCATTAGTAGTTAGTATCTTCTTCAGAAAAGGAATAGCTCCAATAGGAGAAAGGAATCGTTTTTCCTCTTGGAGATCCAGCTGGTATAGAGTCTTACAGGCATCGCCACCTGGGGAAAAAAAATGCAAATTGCCTCTTTGTTAGGAGGGTCCTCAGAATGAATAAAATAATTTCTATAGTGCCCCCTATATGTAACTACCTTTAAGTCAATGTTTGGCCCATTATTGATTAGGAGTTTCCCTCTCGTTGTTACAAGGCAGGGTACTTATTGGCCCTTCTTCAGCTGTCTCTGTTCTAGGAGGACGACCAGTATCAGGAGAGAGTTGAGTCAAATTCCTCTGACTCAGCTAACCAGTGCCAGGCTCGCCGGAAGTCCAGTCTGTCTACTTGGACCTCATTGTTCCTGAAAACGGGAGATAACCAAGCACAACGCTTCGCTTTATCCGGAAATCACATAGACAATAGAGTGGACATGTGCAAGCTCGACCTCCACTCCATGCCGAGCCCCGTTTTCGGGACTTCTGATTCTCCCAGTGCTTGGACCTCCATTGATTAGTACGTTATCCCTTATCCTATGAATAGGGGTTTCTTATTCTCTTTTGAAAACTCTATAAAGTGGCTTTAAATCTAATTTTCCATGAAAGTTTTGACTTTGCTCTCGTAATAAGGGTGTAATGACCACTATAACATGGCCAGTGGACCTGAAGTGACTCATTGGTTCTGTCATTAGACATGGCACAGACAGGAGACTTATGGTCATTTAATAGGGCATTTATGCCGTGTTTGTGTACATGTGGCCATAAGACATGGATACATAGAGATATTTATTCACCTGGAACACTCGGCGTAAAATAAAGTAGTCAATTGAGGCTCCGATCAAACCAAGACTGGAAGATTGTGGTTTGTAATGTTCCACCATATATAACAAGGTTCTTGTTCACGTCTATACTTCTGGGCTGCTTGTCGGCTGCCCTGCATTTGTACTTGGTTGTCTACAGAGGTGTTTATGGAAAAAAAATACACAAAAACTTTAATGTATACTAGTCTACCTCTGAACAGGATGGCTAGCGGTCTGCTTGGAACCATTACTGAAATTATTGATGACCTTGAATATTTCCTTTAATTTAGGAGCGTAATTTGCAGCTGATATTGTCCTTCATATCTTTATAAGATTTTATGCTTCTTCCTGCAACTTTTTATAAAATCTGTCATCATTTCCTCCGAGCTTCCTTCACGCCGAAACATGGCCTTTCAACTATAAATGGGCTGAATCTGGCCAGAGCTTACATCTGTTATCTGTGTGTACATTGGGCTTCTTTGGGTGCTCTACATTCTTGTCATATCCCAAAATGGATTAAAAATATTCTAAAAAGTTCCCAACAGGTAGCATATCTAAAGGTCTCAAATAAGTGTCCATTTGGTCTCCATTTGGCTGGTAAAACCCATAAAAAAGCTTTGGGACTCTATGAGCAGCATATGCCATAAACTGGACCAATACCATAAGATTGCAGCTTTTTCCAATGTGTATATAAAACGGAAGGTCATAATGTGATCAGGACTTTTGTGTCTGATTTGAGTTTTGTTCAAAGCTCTGAACGCCCTTCAATTCTCTTGGAAGGGGGAAGGAAGTCATAACTGCCCTCAGCACTTCTAAACTTTATTTAAGGGACATCTGTCTTGGACAAGCCCTTTTAATTTTGGATTTCCCTCCGATAATGTGGTCATGGTGGTCTAGCGGCAGTTATCGGAAGGCCACTGGTACAGCTAGACAACATGATGCCGTTAGGAGAGGCACACTCAATGAGACCTCTAAGGTTCACCTAAAAAATGAAGGTGGACCTTCATTCTTCTGGTTTCAATCTTTGATTGAGATTAAAATGCAGAGGCATGGCCTAATAGGTTTCAATCTCAATCAAAGCTTTTTAAGCACAATGTCCATGTACAATTGTATTTGTAGGATGTCATGGCCATGTAAACCAGATGCCGCACACAAGTTCATGTGCCGTCCATTTTTTTTTTTCTCGGTCAGCACTTGGACACATATATGAGTAGTATCATTGAGCCAAACATATTGGATTGGACATGATGACTCTGGAGGTCCCTTCCAACTCTAACATTCTGTGATGCATCAGTTTTTAAATCCGATCCATGTTTCCGATCCTTGAGACTCAAAACATGTCCTATTCTCCTCCGTTTTGTGGAACAGAGTCAGTTATTATAGTCTATGGGGATCTTTTTACTTCAGTTTTTCATCCCTTTTAACTGATCTAATACGAAGAGTCAGTGGATATAAAAAGTTCTGTCTCCCACCTTCAGTTCTTAAAAATGGATGAAAAAGGAAAACCGATAAGACACGGAAGAAAAAACGGTCCGCTTTACACTTTTTTTTTTCACAGATGAGCAATTTATCACCGAGCATCAGAATAGGTGATCACTTCTTGATCAGGTAAGAGTTCCACTGCCACGACGCGCACCAATCAGCAGAATGGACCACTTTTATCTCCATTACAACGGAGCAGCAGTGCACATGTTCAACCGCCGCTTCATTTATCACCTATGGTGCTACTTAATGCTGCGCACGGCTTTTTTCAGCAACCGCATAGGTAATGGATAGAAAAGCTGTTGGGCAAACTGACTGCCACGCCATTTTACAATGGGGATAAAAATTCTCTGATCTGTCAATTGGAATGGGCCCCGGCAGTGGGACACCCACTAATAAACAAGTTATCACCTATCCTGTAGACTTGTTTTCACTGGAAACCCTATTAATAGGGGCGGTATAGAAATTCTGTCCAGAGTCTTCATCTCTGGGCCTAATTAATTGTCTCTTGCACTTGAGGACCCAACCTGTAATGTATTACACAAATAAATCATTGATTGAAGTGGACACTGCGTATTGCTTTATTTGCCCTGAGGTGGCGCTGTAGGAAAATTGAGCATTTACCAGATTTTCCTACTGATTGCAGCTGATCAATAGGTGTCACAGGAATCATAGAATGGTAGAGTTGGAAGGGACCTCCTGGGTCATCTGGTCCAACGCTCTGCTCAAAGCAGGATTCACTAAATCATCCCAGACAGATGTCTGTCCAGCCTCTGTTTGAAGACTTCCATTGAAGGAGAACTCACCAACTCTCGTGAGGAGTTGGAGGCACTTTTTTTATTTTCTTACCATAAAGGGACTTTTCTACCAAAATTTGTCAGTTTTTACTCAGTAGGGCCTCCTATTCTGAGACCACCACTGATCTCTCAAGGGAATGGGCCGAAAGACCCAACTCAAATTCAAGCAGAGCATTATAAAAAACCCATAGATCTTCTTTTGAGTCTGTATACCACTTACAGAGACTGGAGTCATTCTACCTCTTCCTTTGAGCGAATGGTAGGGGTCTCAGGATTCAGACCCATATTGATCAACTCTGCTAAAACACGTGAAACACGGCTTCATAAATAGGTGGCCTCACTTGTTTGAATCTCTCTATGTTGATAGCACGGCCCCCCGTACCCTTGATAGGTAAGGGCCTTAGAACATGTGGTTCTCTTTTGCAAAGACTAGATAGAATTTCATGATTCCACCATGGGTGCTTTCAGCAATTATTTCATGAAGGGCGATGTGGCAAAAAGTACAGAAAGGGAATAAAATCTCCTGTCATGAGTGAGGCTGAGCTGAACGTCTCTACGTGCCGAGGTCCCGTTGTATGTTTCTCATTTAATAGCAGCACGGGTCCTTTTTTTGTGTTGTAGAGCGCTGCAGCCGGTGGGACGGAGTCAAACAGCGATGCCATCCAGCCTAGCCACATCAGAGAGGCCATACGTCGCTACGGCCACAAGATTGGCCCGCTCTCCCCATTCACGGTACGTAATAACAGACTAGAAAAAAAAGTTATATTTGTAATCTTAGGAGATTTCATCTTCAAGTGGTCTTATGAAGAAGCCTTGGAATTGTTCAGAGCAATTTGTGGTCACTGTAATTTTCTCTGTAAAAAGAAAAATGAAATATTTTCTCCCGGGAAATAAAACTGTAATTTCTGTCTCATTTTGGAATCATAAATGCATTTTTTATTCCATATCACTATTTTGTTTATGTATTAGGCACGCATAATTGAAAATTTTGTATTTTGTCTACTTTTCCTTCTTATTTTACTTCTACTACTCCCCTAAGTATTCAGTATGTTTTGTTTTTGTTTTTTTTTTAAATCCTCCACAATGGTCCAGAGATTGGTGCAAATTTTGCATTATCTTTTCTAAGGGGGCGTGGCTCACATGGTAATTATGCAGAGCAGCCTAAAGACACGCCCCAGAGGATCTGCTGAGCCAAGCCTGCTTGTAATTTACACCACTTTTCAGTTGACTTATTTTGTGCCATTTTTTCCTTTGTGCCACATTTAAGCCACATCCCTTTGTTTAAAGTCACCCCCCTTTCACTTAAACATACCCTCTCAAAAAGCGTCTAAAATGCAAAAAAAAAAGGTTGAGGCACAATATTAAATCTGATTCAATTTTTTTTTCATGCTCACACTCACATTTTTTTTTTCATGCTCACACTTCTGATAATTATATTGGCTTAATACTACTAATTATGATATATTAAATCTTCTATTTCGGATAATCTATGTTATGACAAGTCACCTTATAGAAATGTTCTAGCCTTTTACAAAATTTGCCAAAATTGGATAATTTCTATATAATGGTAACCATTAGTTGCCTGTTGATTCCCCCCGCCTCTTTAGTAGTTCTGTACTGATCTCATCTCCTCCATCATTCTTGCCGCCAATCACTAGCCTTAGCCCAGATGTGTACATCTGTGACACATGACTGTTGAGGCCAATCGGTGACCTACCTTAGCCACTGATTGGCCATTTCCTGACATTTTCTTTGTTGAGATAGGACCAAGGGAAAGAGACAATTGGGTGAACCCGGCTGTTGGAATGAGATCCGCGGAGGACGTCTGAGGATTTATTTTAGTTAAAATTACCTAACCTGGGCAGTTGTTGCAATTAGGCCTCAAAATGAAAACGTCTCCCCTACCGGATAAAGACTGAGATCTGTACTGTTCTTTCTCTCATCTTACAGAGAGCATAACCTTAAAGGCATTATCCAGGACAGGACCTATTGATGTCCTTTTTCTAGGGAAGGTTATCAATATCAGTACTGTAAGGGTCCGGCACCCCCACGATTAGCTGTTATTAGCTCTGCCGGCAGCTCCGTACACTGTGTACTGGCTATTCCTGGCATTGTAAGTCCATGCCGCCATTTTTTTTTTAATAATGCCATAACTTAATTATACAGTTGGTTGTTATTGTAGTGTATTTTTATTATATGTACGGTATTTTTATTACCTTATGTGTATTTTAGTGCATTGTAGTGTATTTTTATGTTTTGTTATTACTTTTTCAAAAGAAATCCACTTTGAGAGAATTTTTTTTTGCCATAATTTTTTTTTGTTTCAATTAACTTTTTACATTGTTTTTATTTAATTCTTTTTTTTTTTTGTTCCACATGGAGGTCTTCACATTGTAACCTGCTGATAAAATACCTTGGTGTACTCAGCATTTTACAGCAATATTGCCTATACTTGTAAGGCTGGCCACATTTGATAGTTGTCTGCCGACAGCCATCTGAGCCTTCTCTCCCATCGCGTGAGCACTCGTTCGGCCGAGCATCCTTATGTTCTTTATGCGAAAGCCGGTGGCTGACACGTTGAGCGTTGGCTTATCTCCGGGAGAACAACGCAATTGGAAATCGGACATTGGAATTGGAAATCGGACATGACCAATTGACATCTGTCCCGACCATCAGTTGGTCCGCGCTCTCTTACACATTAGGCCGTCGGTCGATCCCATCAATATCGGCAGGTTCAGTTGACATTAGTCTAATATGTATTCGGGCCTTAAGACTCAAAGGCAACGTATCAGGCTATACCTTTTTCACAGAAACATCGGGATATAGGTGTAAGACCTACGGCAACTTATGGATGCCCCACTCTCACATCACAGGCCTTAGCAGCCTTCCGCCATCTTTCTAACCATCCATCCAGGTGCCTATTGGCTATGGCATTTAAGGGGTTAACGCATCCATGTCATCCTACTGCGTCTTACTTGTGGACAATGCTGTGTAGAACAGGACCATTGGCTGTGCCGACTATTGCCGGCATGTAAAACTTTCAGCATCATTTTCTAAAGAGCAAAATATCGACTTCTTACTCCTCTTCATTGAGGATGAGAAATGAAGCAGCTTTGTAATTAATCTCAATTATTACAAATATTTTATTTTGTGTCTACAGCTCCTGCGTAGTCCTATGTGTCTCCATGGTTATAGGCGACCGGAAAACCCCGTGTAGTCTGATCCAGCAGTCATTTTTCTTCCCCCATTTCTTGGTAACACTCAGTTGGTTAGCAAGATATTCGGGCCAAATAGTAAGAAGTGTGACTGCAGAATCAGACTACACGGGGGGGTTGTTTGTGATTTACCATGGAGACACACATGTCTGCGTAGGAGCTGTAAACCCAAAACGTTAGTCAATTTTCAATGAAAAATTTGCAAAGTTGCTTTATTTTTTATTTTTCAGCTAATAGAAATTTGTCGCTGAGGAGGACATGGCCGTAATCTGGAATCCAAAATTGCAATCCGCGGAGTCATTTTTCCTTCCGTACGTGATATTCCTATTAATCGGATCTGTATTGATTTCCATGTAAAGCAGTCACAATGATGGGAATAGATAGAAGGGGATGTGAATTTATACGTCGTCCGGGTGACCCTGTGACAAAACTGAATATCGCTGCCAGACCTTCACATTCACTCCTGAGCTGGAACGTGCTCTGATCTCGGCTCTCTCCCTCCTCTTTTCACATTGATTTTGTGAGTTTCTTGCTTAAAGATCTAAAGAACAGGTTTTTCTCATTTCTTTGTGTTTTAGGAAAAGTGTCTTCTCTCTCACTAGTAGTTATTCAATCAATGTAGCAGATGATGGGGCGGAAGCGGGGCTGACCTTCACATCTGAATCCTCCATTTATTCCATCCAAATTAAACATGTCTGGGACAACCAAGGACATTTCGATAAATAGCTGGAGCTCGCACTATTAGCGAGGAGCGTAATGGATAAAATTTGAGGGATACGCCTTTCACACATGCATTAAGCTGCACAGCCAGGATATTCGATAACAGAACATGCTTTATGTAAACCACGCTAATTGATGAGGACCTGCGGTGATGGTGGTACTACTGTATGTGTTACCACAATGCACTTAAAGGGGCTATCTTGTCAGAAAGATCCCCATTGGTAACCCATGGGTTGAACTTAGAGCTTGCTAAAAAGCAGTATCTTCTTTTTCTTGTCAAAGTACATAGACTCACTAGTCTACCTAATGTTTTATACAACTTTCCCCCTCACTCCAAGATGTGGGATCGGTATTTTTGCAGCTCTGTTACTGACACTCTACTCAGTCTTGACGTACTCCCTTGCCTCTCCAGATCAAGCATTGGTTCTTGTCTTCTTTTGTGGCCCCTGCTTTTTTGGGCATAAACTTTTCTCTTTTATATGCATAATATCATCTGGTTGTGCCAAGTTAGTTGGTCACCGGAGATGATGCCAGCCGCTGATGGCCTATTTTTAAGAGAGATTTCTGAATCGGGAGTCAAAATCGCAATGAGGCACAGAATTGGTGGGAATTGATCCATTGGACAAGGTCCATTGGCCAAGTCATTAATTTGTCGCCGCTAGACGTAATACCTGAAAACCACTAACTGTGACTTCACACCAGGCAAACTGGTCAAAAGAGGAACCATGTATGTCAGGACATACAAGACAGTTCTCAAGGCTCCCTTCCAGTAGCCACAGATTGCTGGTGTGGCTGATGGATCGGATTTTGTGAATCAGTTGTCACCAACTCTAGTCACAACAAAAATAAATATTATCGAGACATGGGTTCAATCTCAGTGAGCAGGTGGTGTGCTGTTCCTGTGAGTTGGGAATTTGACTTCTGCATTGTCCTTGTTCTTGGATATCGCTTTACCTTTTGTTGTTCCACTGGATATGGTTAAGAACGCTGTTCCTGACTACCCTACTGCTTCTTTAGTACTACTGTCATTAATGGTAGACCATTCTAGAAACAAGTACCAGGGAAGCCAATTGTGAAAACTGGAAATGGTCACCTCTTTGCGGACGTTGAGTTTAGAGAACTAGGAGATTTATTGGAGTTTTCACCACAATCTGGCCAACATTTACACCGGTTGTGGCTTAGAGACTCCACAAAACAATACGTGTCGTGACCAATTGACACACTTTTTTGTGCACAAAACTCTGTTTTGGGGACATCTTCAGCTGATATTCTCTTCTTGGGGCATCTTCAGGAAGCACACTATGGCTAATATACTAGTACACACCTTATCACTTAACTGGCAACTTTCCAGTCCCCTTTATTACCATCATCCTAATCCTAGGACACTTAATAAGTGGAACAAAAAATCAAGTGTTCAATGACAAAGGTCTAATTCTTGAAAGTACTGGTATTGCTTACGGAAAGCCGTGTGGTGTAGAGCGTTTTACAGGAAATACTTCCAAGGAAAAACAGAGTTTGAAAAGTAGTTCTCCAGAGTATAGAAAACTTTCTCACTATACTTCCCATAGGTGGCTTCTCTTTAAGTCCATACCCAACCCATTTAAGAGTTCTGATGCATAGCTGATACTTTAAGAAAACGAAAGACCTCCTTCTGTGGATAGTTGTCTGGGGGTTTCTATTCCTCATCAGTCTCAAGCATGTTACTGGTTAGCTTGGTGAGATGCTTTTAATGCAGATCTTGGAGGGCACAAGTTCTCCAGCTGACATGGGACCAACCAATATCCTTCTCTTTACTGAAAATGGGAAAAAAACTGAAAGAGCTGTCTACAGATGGGTAGCTCTGTTTTGGTAGATATCCTTAAGCCCCCTATATACTTTAGATATTCCCCCCATCATTTGGCCATCAGCTAACATTCCCGACTCCTACGTAGGAGGACTTGCTCAGTCGGGCGATCCTGTGTCCGCTATAAGGGAGCCGCTGACAAATATCTCTGGCGGCAAATTATCTCTTAAAGAAGGAAAAGACCTGGTGTCCAAAACTGAACACTCTGGATCTTTCTGTTCTCTGACATCATCTAACGGGGGACATTCAGGAGGCCCCCATACACATTAGACTATTGGCCAAACCCGTCAATTGTATAATGTGTATGGGGGTCATTAGTCTTATTTCAAGAATTTTTAATAGGTTGGACATTCACTTACAGGGTAGTTACCTGTAGGTGGGACTACAGAGACTGTTTTCTTCCTTCTGGAAGAGAGCTACTTTCCAGAGTACTAATTGTGGACTATTCATGTAACCTGCCAGGTCTTCTAGAGCAAGAGACACCCTTTGAAGCCACTGTTCAGTCTGGATAATAAATGAAGGTCCTGAGACCACCATTATCGACTTTTTATAAGCTAAACAACCTCTTTAAATTATGGGATACGATTACAACTTATGTACTCTTGACTGCAACTGTGTGGAGTCCCGGGAGATTTTTTCTTTCCAACCTTGAGAGATTTTCTATCTTGAGATACAGAAACTCCCATGTAATGGAGACATTTTTTTGTTCGGAGCTGATTTTTCTGGTTGCGTCATGCTCCCGGGTCAGGCTTCATTTACACATGGCTACAGACTTGAGTCAATATTTGGAGGGTGGAGTTACGCCTTAAATATAAGCGTTACATGTTAATTTGCTGAGCAGGGAATATGTCAAACCACATCAACAATTTTTCTGTGAACCAGCTCTTTTTTTTATTTTGGTCAAGAGGAAACCATGAGAGGACAAGTCGGTGGTGGAAGAACGAATTGTTATGTCAAACAAATTGACCATACCCTGTACCTATTCCTCATTCTGGTTATACACTTAATTTCCTGCAGAGTCCCTCCCTAGATTAATGGAAGATACAGTTTCTCCCAGTGCATACCATCTGGAAGTGTTTATTTGTTTGACGTGACATCGAGTCTAAGCGTGTTTTTCCTTAGCACCAGACTCTCTTTCGAGAACTCTTGACTTTTTGTTTATTTTATTTCACTTAAGCAATGAGCAGATTTCGAAGGTTCTGTCGATGTTGAGGTTTTGACTGACAGTTTCTTCCATGTTCCTTTTGGCGGAGTCGTAAAAACATCGTTAGAGTCATTTCCTAAAAGCAAGGAAAAAAAAAAAACATATCTACCCCGGTGCGTGAATATTCCAATATTAAGTTACCTACACACCCAACTACAGATCAAAGACATCTGCCGGGTTAAACAGGTTGGTGCATGTAAAGTATGAGCGAAAGATTCGAGAACATTCATTCATGGGCCTAACAGAAAATATGGCAGCCAAAGATTCTGTAGTGAAGTAAGAAATAAAGGGCTTTAGTCAGGATGGTTAACGACATAGGTCCACCAAGAAAAGTAAAAAAATAAATTGGGGGGAGGGACCTTTAAAGGCATCACCCAATCTCTTTCTGCGGCAGAAACGGGTATGATGAATTTTAAAGGGATTGCACACTATTCCTCATTCAGATGCACACTCATCTAATCCGAGCACGCATGTCAAGGGGTCATGTTAGAAATAACTGAACCAGCAATCATCTAACAACTGTTGAAAGGGTTATCCAGGATTTTAGTCAATAGGGGCAGATAGTGCAGTACCCGGCCGTTGTTACTATACAGCTGACGGCTGTGCTGTGCATCTCTGCAACTGAGCTCTTCTGGCTGAAATCGGAAAAAAACGAACAGTGGGGGTGTCAGGGGTCACACCTCCACCGATTAGAGAGGATAGGCCATCAATGTAAAAATTCTAGACAATCCCTTTAAAAGCGTATTGGGCTTTTTAAAGTGTAACATTTTTTTAACTCTCATAAATAGTACATGTGAACATAAGAAACTTTGTAATATGTGTTATCAAGGGAAATCCGTTTCTTGCTCCTCCTGGACTTTATTTTTATTCCCCAAATTATCAGTTCACAAGTAATTTGTGTCGTCAGTGGATATAGATTTGTCCATTACTGAGATAGGAGATGACAGTTTGTGCTCATAAAGTTCTATGGAGAAATGTAACTGTCGCTTCAAGAGAATTTGCAGCAGAATTTCTGTGTTGACTTCTTTCTGATGCCTCCTCTTCCCTTAACGCACCATAGAATTTTATAGGCACCAACTATCATCTCCTGTCTCAATATTAGGAAAATTGGTCTTTACTGAATGCAGATTTTACCCAAGAATTGAGATCAGACCAGGAGGAGAGAGAAGCAGATTTCTCTGATGAGATATATTACAAAGTTTCCTGTTTTTATGTGTACTACTGATTTATGAGATAAAAATTTAAACGACAGTCACGCTTTAAGACAGTGTGCCAATAACATTTTTGACCTCTGAGTAGCACGTTCACATGGTTCCATTAGCCCGACGGCTGAACGAGTGTCCTTTTTGGCCTCCATCTGGACGGTATGTACCTGTATACTGAAAAAAGCATGGAATAGTATAGTGGACATACATTTGAGGCCAATCTCCTAACACTTTAACGCTTACTAAAAGTGAGGCTACAGGGTGAAAATAAACTTTTTTCGTCCTGAGAGCCAAAAGCTTATATACAGGCGTGTACAGGTCGGATACAGTCACAGCTTACTGTGACCAGAGGATGTAAGCACGCCCCGGCACTTTGATTGACACCAGGTTCTGCAGCGTGTATGTGCACACGAGTTTTTTGGAGCGAGTCTTTTTATTTGAATCAGCTCTTGGTGGAATCCGCTCCAAAATAAGCAATGTCCAATCAGAAGGCTGCAAGAAAAATTCTCCCAAAACACTTGAAAAACTCTTCAAAAACCACTTTGGGAAGCGAAAAAGCATTTCCTGAACCAGAAGGAGTTTCCACTTGAAAAGCAGTTTTTCACCTTTTCATAAAAACTGTGTGCACATACCCTTACAGTATAGCACCCACTTGTCTAGAGATGGACGAACCTGAACAGTAAAGTTCGGCGTCCGTACAAAATATCTACTGTTCGGGCACAAACCAGGAAGTCCATTTTAATGTTTGGGTTCAGCTCCCCAGACACCGGGTGTCTCTTGCTGTGCAAACCGTGCTTCTGATCAGCGTTCAAATCATTACACACAGCTGCGGTTCCTACGCTGTCAAAAAGTTTACCTCCAGTCACTGGTGTTAGCTGATGGGACTACTGCTCTCATCAGCCTACACCTGCTGCTAATAACCATGAGAGCTGGCAGCAGCTGGTGGGAGTATTCATCAACCGATGTCTGCACTCTACAGAAATAAATAAAAAAAAAAACATCTTGGGTTCCCCTGTATTTTTGATAACCAGCCAGACAAAACTCACATCTGGGTGCTGCAAACCTCACCTGTCAGCTTCAGCAAGGCTGGTTATCAAGAGTAGATGGGTCTCCACACAGTTTCTTTAATTATTTAAATATATCATTTAAAAAAAAACGGCGTGGGTTACCCCCATTTTTGACAAGCAGACGAGCTTAAAGCAGGCAGCTGGGGGCTGATATTCTCAGGCTGGTAAGGAGATATGGATATTGCCCCTCCCCAGCCTAAAAATAACAGACCACAGCCGCCCCAGAAAAGTCTCATCTATTAGATGCTCCAATTCTGGCGCTTTGCCCGGCTCTTCCCACTTGCCTTGTAGCAGTGGCAAGTGGGGTTCATATTTGTGGGATTGATGTCACCTTTGTATTGTCCGGTGACATCAAGCCCACAGATTAGTGATGGAGATTAGTCTATAAGACACGTATCCATTACTATTCCTACAGTTGTATGTTAAATAAACACACAGCAAGTATAAAGTCTTTTATTCGGAATAAAAACAAAACACACTTTTAACTTTTTATTTAAAAATAACAAACACCGTTATACTCGCCCAATGCCCATTCCACTGAAGTCCTCATCTCCTCTAATAAAAAAAAAAAAGAGCCACATCCCTCACCTGTCTGACGTTCTGTCCCATGGCTTAATCCATGTATGGGGATTAACAGTTTTCAACCTGGATGGGTGCCAAGATGCGACCATGCCAAGATGCGAAGGGGTAGATGGATGATGGATGGATGAGAGGGAGATGGCTGGATAGATGAGCAATGAGGGATGTATGGAGGTATAGATGGATGGATGAGGACTTGATGGATGGATGAGGACTTTACGGATGGATGGATGGATGGATGGATGGATGAGCGATGGCTGGATGGATGAGGAATTGATGGATGGATGGAAGGCTGAATGGAGGGATGACTGGAATCCATAGTGTCCCACATCATAATCCATCTGTGCGACGTGTTCTTCAGCATTAACGGTGGCATCACACTAAGAAGCAAGGAGGAATGAGCTGCAGTAAGCGGACCCTGGAACTACGGTGATCACGGCTGGCACAATGAGAAAAAGTCTCATGGTGCAGTGGTGAGTTCACCGCAGTTCGCCGTGAGAAATTTCTCCCGTTGAACTGTGATGAACTCACCTCTGCACCCTGAGACTCTTTCTCACTGTGCGGGGATCTCACCGAGGTCACCGCAGTTCATTGGCCCAGCAGGTAAGGCAATCTCAGTGACCTGCGGTAACCTCAATGACTTTGCCGCTGGTCAATGAGGCTGAGATCGTAGCTGCTCATTCATCAGTGGGTCTCAGCCTGGACAGTCGCATCTTGGCACCATCCAATTTGAAAACTGTTCATCCACAGACATGGATTACGGCGTGGGACAGTACGATGGACAGGTGAGGGATATGGTTGTTTTTTATTTTTGTTTT
>VIAB01000699.1:4958-22910 GCA_009801035.1 Oophaga pumilio
AACCAGGATGGGCACAGACCAAGAGTGTGCCATAGAGACAGGAATCAGGATGGGCACAGACCAAGAGCGTGCCATAGAGGCAGGAATCAGGATGGGCACAGAACAAGAGCGTGCCATAGAGACAGGAACCAGGATGGGCACAGACCAAGAGCGTGCCATAGAGACAGGAACCAGGATGGGCACAGACCAAGAGTGTGCCATAGAGACAGGAACCAGGATGGCTGTAGAGACTGGGATCTGGATGGGCACAGACCAACAGACCAAGAGTGTGCCATAGAGAAAGGAATAAGAATGGTAAAATCCAAAACTTTGCATAACACAGTCAGAAAAATATTTAGACTTGAGAGTCCTCAGTGGTTGATACCTTTTAATGGCTAACTGAAAAGATGGTAACAAATTGCAAGCTTTCGAGACTACTCAGGTCTCTTCATCAGGCTAGACTAATACAAAATCTGAAGAATCACATATTTATACACAAAACAGCACAGAAAAAATGCAATAGGTAAGACAAGTGACGTGAAGCAGAATAGTCATTATGGCAGAGGGACGAACATCTTTACTGTATCTTTACTGTATCTTTACTGTATCATAACACAGTCAGGAATTGACATGGGCACAACCAGGGGCCGACATATCATTGGTGCAACCTGTACTGCGCATAGAGGCTGAAGAGGTAAGGGGGCCACTTTCACCTCCAAAGCAGGTGGAATTTTACATTATCAGTTATTGAACATATATTGTTCTTGTATATGGGCCTCTTCCCTCTGTGTCTGACAATGGGCACAATCCAGCAGCATGCACACCATAAAGGCAGGAACTAGGGTGGGCACAACCCTGGAGCATAGGTGCCATAAAGGCAGCTACAGATGCCGGCAGGCTCCATTTCAGGTTGGTCTGATTCCTGTTTTATGTGGTGACACCTGGCACCGGGATGTGACATTCTTCTCAAGTGCTACATTATTAGCAAACGAGTAGATGGAAGATTTGATGGACACCTGGAGCACCCGTGTCTGGTGGATATGATCATAGGAGTGAGATGGGGACAAGTAGCACCCGAAATTGGCCTCTTCATGTATATGATACACTCTACCCTCTATGGCTCTGGCACAACTTTATGATCTACTACCTGCCCATTCCCAATCTAAGTCCATACAACTCTTGCACCATGGGCGGATATATCATTGGTGCTATCAGGAGCCCTAGAGGTAAGGGGGCCCCATTTCCACACCGCCCCTTTGGACATGGCTATACAGAGCAGAGGGTGACAGTCTCCCTTTGACACTGGTGCCCAAAATGCCCTTCTGCCACGTAAGAAGATACCAGTTTTATCAATGAAACGTCATGAAACATATTTTGCACTTGATCCTGCTCCTTCTCATGTGTCCTTGCTGATCTTGTGACCCTTTTACTTCTCGGCTGAGGTCGGGGGGCACCCTTATCCCTTCAATGATGAACATGAAAACTGCAGAATGTAACAATGTATCACTTGTGTAACCAGAAGACTACAATATCTGTGAATTAGTATCCATCTCATGTCTGAGCCTGGTGAGGGAGTGTGATGGGGCTTCTCTGGCCACTTTCCCATGTGGACGTCTCCCGGACCCATTCTCCTCCTGACACCATCTCTTTATACAGACATCTGAAGTTTCTTAAGACTTCTCCTCCTTTTCCCTGTGGTGCAGGCTTGTTTCCCAGCCGGTGTCATTGAGTCTCCTGTTCCCAGGCTCCTCCGGGCGAGCGCTCCAGGCCTGTAAGAGACAGATTGGTGTAATCTGTGTATTATCCATGGGGCCGAGGTGCCCGGGCAGCGGGCGTCTAATGCATCATGAAACTACAAGTAATAGAAGAGAATATTTGTTTCCTTCTCGCTCCATTACACTGGATTCAGTATGGGGAAACGTAGGGTAAAGCGCTGTCTGCCCCCGACCTCACCGCTGTCTGCCCCCCACCTCACCGCTGTCTGCCCCCCACCTCACCGCTGTCTTCCCCCGGAATGTTAATGAACCCTGGGTCTAACCTTGTGCCGCCTTCCCAGCAAATACCACAACCCAGGCTGGTATCCCAGTAACCCACCTAATGCCGAAGCCCCACAGAGGAGGCAAAATGTCACGGTAATCCAAAACTACAAGTTTCAATAACAATTGGCACTGAGGGAGGATTTAAAGGGCAGCTCCCCTTGGAGTTGATCTTGACATCAGTGACACAGCAGATATTCCTAAACTAATTGGTTAACTTTTTTTTTTAAATTGTGCAAAACTTTTTTTTTTTTTACACTTTGAATTCCCTTCCAATGATTGATTTCACAGTCTGTTTACAGTGGGAGGAGCTTTTTCCTGTGCTCATCACCTCCCCCTGCTGTACATTATATGAATTGCAAGCAGAATAACAGTCACATCCAGCTCTTGCCCCACTCACAGTAGTGACACCGAGAGCCCCCTATTACCCGTATAATGACAGCCACAGCTTTTCCACAGAGATCACACCGAGGCAGTATGCCACTCTCCAGGGTCTCGGATCTTACCCCATTCAGATCTGCTGCCCCTCTGGCAGGCTACACACGTCGCCATCTACAGATCTGCTCTTAATAACTGTCTGCTACACCTAGAGCTAATGCACCAAACTGGCAGACAGCTGCGAGCCGGACATCAAGGGACTGCGGGCCACATGTGGCTCTCAATCTACAGGTTGGGGACCCCTCTTGTAGGGATTAACACTCTCAGAAAGGCATTAGGTAGTGTTCACACAGGCAATTCAGTTTGGTCCAAATGTGCAGTTTTATTTTATTTTTTTTAAAAATTAGTGGATTCAAAACCAAAAAAAAAGCGTCTTCTGGGCATAAAGGTATAATAAACCGTAAATAAACTATTCAGCAGGTTCATATGTCAGTGCAGGCTCATCTGAACAGATTACAGTATTTTCTCCCTGAGCAAACTTCATACACAGAGGAGGTACGATGCCACCAATCTCAGTATCACCTTCGGACCTCCATACACAATAAACAGGATGCAGCTCCAACACACAGACTGCTCAGCTTTCCTAGCTGACCCATTCAGAGTGACCAGCGTCTCTCTCCCAGCTATAGCTCCCATTTTGGCTGGTCACTCACCAGCAGCACACTTGTCTGATTTATCCAGCAGAGTGACACCCCCTAGTGAACAGGGACCCTGGTGCTTAGTCAAAACAAGCCAGGTACATCTGACAAAGACCCGCACTGCTAGGATTTAACACTGTCCTACCTGGCTGTGCTGCTAATATCAATAGTCCCTGGAGTTGCCCTTACATGTAACCTCACCGCTGCACAGATACAGATTTCTGAATGAGATGTTTCATGCTGCGCAGATCCATATGGGAAGAATCGCTGTCTGTGTCTAGAACAATAGGATGTGTTGTTCATGTGTCCCCGCTGGATTCTAGAACATGGCCCTGGGCTTCTCGCTTGTTTCTCCTTGATGGAAGCTGAGGGCCAGATAAGAGAGCAGCCTCCATTTCTCCGTACTGTGCTGCTCATGAGTGCAGCTTACATGGGCCACTACCAGTAGGGTATACATATAATAATGTTAAATGGGATGCACAGATTTGAAACTTTATTGCTTCAAAGCACAAAACATAAAAGAGGAAACAATTTTGCAAGTAGTTTTGATTAAAATAATTCTACAGTTTTGTGTACACAGGTCTCATGCAGAACTATGTGTTACAGGTTGCAAATAAAACCCCGCGTGTAGCCTGATCCTGCAGTGATGCATCAATACTCTCCATTTCTTCTTCTCCTGAATGCATTGGAGATGTAACAAAAGGGATGCAAAAGTATGCACACCCCACCCAAGACATGCACGTTAATGGACACCTGCACAGAACCCTGAAAGTTGTCCTACCTGCTGCCATCCCATCTCCCCTTCTGATTAGTAGGACAGTACAAGGTCATAGCTAAGGACGTCACTCTGGACCTACTAATCAGAAGAGGCGTCTGGGATGGCGACCGGAGGGTTCTGGTCGGGCGGCCTGGACTCCTGACGTGACCGGTGGACCAGGATCCCGCCAATCTTCTGGCTGGGCTCTAATATACGCTCATATAGGAATGGACCGGCTTCGTGCTGACTTCTAAAATAAGCTGCAGTCGTGATAACGACATAATTTGTAGCTTGTGACTTGTGGTTCTTAATTATAGCGTAGAGCAAAAATGTCTTGGTGTAAACGTGGCCGTCTGCATATCCAGATCCTTTATTTTTACCCTAGACCTCCCCCGACCCGTGCAGATGAGAGTGAACCCTTGGGAACCTCTTCAGTAATGAGAAGCTGAGGCAATAGATGGCTTTATGGCTTCTGCTCTGCATCCAGGTGTCAAAGGCAGCGACACCTCACCTGTGGGATGGGGAGATTGACAACAATACCTGGTGACAGGTGCGCGGGAAGTGAAGGCGCTCATTAGTGGTTACATTGTTGCAGTATTGGCTGTTGATGGAGTGTCGTGTAATGCACCTTGGATGGTCGAGCGTTAGAGATCAGTGAACTGCTTATTAGCCCAGGGGCCGACATATCATTGGTGCAACTTGTGCGGTCGCAAGGGCGTAAGAGGGTAAAGGGGGTCACTACCACCTCTAACCCAGGTGGGATGGTGCATTGTGATGAGATATTGGGCTGCAAGGGGCCCATATACTGTTCTTGCACAGGGGCCCTCCCGTTACTGTGTCAGTGTGGAAGCCTGTTGGGTAAATGGGGGCCATGTATCCTGACCACCTCCTTAGATCTCTAGCCGGCCAAGAATCTTGAGAATTAAGTCAGATGTCAATCTCTGATACAAAAGGGTCCAGGTCGTAAATGGAAGTGGTGACGTCAAGACTCGAAAAACCGCCATTCCTATATCCCTGTAATATGGGATAATAGGGTTATGACGTTTGTGAATTCCTATGATCACTGGCCGCAATCGGATCAAGCCCTGGCTCTTGAGATTCCCTGGGCAAGCCTCCGTAGTAAGCACAGCGTGCCCCCTAAAGGAAAAGGAAGTGCTCAGTGTGTATCTATGGGAGCTTATGGCCTTAATAGAGGGGGACCACCCCATAGTGACCAGGGGAGAAAGCCAACACATGATCATTCTAATGGGCACCTTCCAATGTGTTGGGTCCCCTGTATATCAGCCATTGGTAAACTTTGGGGTCTATGCTAAAAAACTTGTATTTTTCTTGGGTGCGTGTGGAGTGGAGCGTAATTTGTCTCAAGTTTGGGTACAAATGTTAATAAGTTTGCAATCAATGGGGATCTTTACAGCAGGACCTCCCACTGACGGCATGCTGCAGAATCCAAGGGTGCTGTCCATATTGGACCCTCCTAATGGAGAAATGGGGACAATATGGCGGTCATTTTCCTGAATGTCTAATGGAGGATTGCACCATAATAAAATTAAACCGTGCCCCCCTCCATGTAGGATATTCGCCTTTAGGTGTTGGATGCTGCCTGCAGTGTATTACACGGGGGATAAATAATCTACAATTGCCGTCCTCTGTCACATGTGGGACTCACCGCCCTGTAATCATCTGCACACATGTTGTCTCTAGAAGGTTAGTAGCAGGGATGCCACCCATGGTGACCGGTTTATGCTCCCAGGGTCCATTGTGCTCTGCCAAATGTAGCAGTGATCTGTGGTGAAGAGGAGCCCTGTAATAGAAGGCTATGGAGCAGCAGCTGTCAATCAAGCAGCAGCCGTCAATCAAGCAGCAGCCACTGACAAGCAGCAGCCGTCAATCAAGCAGCAGCCACTGACAAGCAGCCTGTGCAGAGTCCTTCTATCTACACAGAGACACATTGTAACAAAAAGCTCTGCAACTTTCCAATATTCAGCGTGCATCCATTGCACTGCAGGATTTCTGTTTGCTGTCGGTGAATGGGAGACACTGAACCTGCTGTCACATCTAGGACTGAGAAGACAAATCGATCTGATACTTCTAACAACTGTGTGATAAAAATGTATCCAGTCCTCAATCCGGGCTCATAGATTTTATTTCTACTTATACAAAGTAGCAAAATATTAGGGAAAGAGCAATTTGTTGTGTTGAAGTTTTAAGGTTGATTAATTCTTGGTTTATTACGTAGTATTACAATTAAAGGGGTCATGTAGACTTAAAATATTGATGGACATCAAGATTACATTTTTGGTGGTCCGACACCTGGTGCCCGATCCGACACTGATGACCTATACTATGTGTTGGTCATTAATATATTATGACCAGAAAACACCAGCAGTGTTATAGTAGTTATATTCTTGTACATAGGGGGCAGTATTATAGTAGTTATATTCTTGTACATAGGGGACAGTATTATAGTAGTTATATTCTTGTACATAGGGGGCAGTATTATAGTAGTTATATTCTTGTACATAGGGGCAGTATTATAGTAGGAATATAACTACTATAATACTGCTCCTATGTACCAGAATATAACTACTATAATACTGCTCCTATGTACAAGAATATAACTACTATAATACTGCCCCTATGTACCAGAATATAACTACTATAATACTGCCCCCTATGTACAAGAATATAACTACTATAATACTGCTCCTATGTACAAGAATATAACTACTATAATACTGCTCCTATGTACCAGAATATAACTACTATAATACTGCCCCCTATGTACCAGAATATAACTACTATAATACTGCTCCTATGTACAAGAACATAACTACTATAATACTGCTGCTATGCACAAGAATATAACTACTATAATACTGCTCCTATGTACCAGAATATAACTACTATAACACTGCTCCTATGTACAAGAATATAACTACTATAATACTGTCCCCTATGTACAAGAATATAACTACTATAATACTGCTCCTATGCACAAGAATATAACTACTATAATACTGCTCCTATGTACAAGAATATAACTACTATAATACTGCCCCCTATGTACCAGAATATAACTACTATAACACTGCTCCTATGTACAAGAATATGTACATATATCTGCAGTTGGAGCAGTCCTTGTTGCACTATGGAGTTACATTATTTTTGCACAGGGATTTGTGGAACATTTCTGGGAGATGTAAGAATCTGCTATTTCTTATCTCTTGTCAGAACGACCTAGAACGCGGGTCTGGATGATGTCTGAATTTTATGCTCTGAGCTCACTGGATTAATGGGTATTAGGATCATTTGAGATTTCACGCCCCACATGTTACCGCGTGATAGGTGCCTCAAATCTCCCGGCTGTCCTGCCCGATTCCGAGCTGCTGACAGATGAAACGTGAGAATGTCCTGCGAATTCTGTAAAATCCATGAAGCAGCATGATACATTAGCCTTTTACTAATAGGAAATATCATTACATGGAGATAACAAGACACATATGTGGAGCTCGGAGTCGAGAACCTCACATTATATCTAGTATAGGGCGGCTTATGTAGCTCTCCTGTGCTCACCCAGCTTTCCCAGAGCCCTGCATGCATAAACATATTATTTTTTTAGAGCAGTTGCAATATCTGTGGTGGCTAAAGGAATACGTCCTAGAAATTCTTCCCATGTAGCCGCTATAGTGGCCCTAGAGAAGGGGCCCATCCCTGGTTGGTTTAGTTTCTTCGCTATTAGATGGGGTGACCTTTTCACGGACTTGTTTGTCACTAGAGAGTTGACGTATGAAGAAGGAAGCAAACCCCTGCCCCTCCTGTTCTTTCACCATCATCGGGCCCGGTTGGATCTTTTATTGGGTCCTTCTCTTTTGGGAGAGCTGTAGAGGCGGACATATCGGTTATCGGACAATTTGTTTTCAAACTGACTTTTTTTTTTTTAGCTTTGGGCCAAATTGAAGGATGTTTATGAGTCTATAAGGAATAAGCCCTAAGGGGATCCTGGTAACAATGCGATCCTACACGTACACACGCCGCCATTGCCCACGGATTGATTCTCTTAATGTCGGGATCTTTATAAAGTACAAGGATTTGCATTCAGTAATAAGTAGGGGATTTGTATCTGTAATGAAGAAGTTTAGAAATCAGTCCAGTTAAGCCCCCCGCGCCCCTTCTAGAAACCTTATCATCCTCCCGCACCGCGCTCCAGCCGCACTCCTGAAACTTTATACCGACCCAATTCTTTTCACGCAGCTCTCTCCTGACTCCCTGTACACACGAGTGCTCAGATCAGCCGAGCGTCCATGTGCTTTCATAGATTGTAAGCTTGCGAGCAGCGCCCCTCATTCCTCTTAGTATCTGTTTTGATCCGTGTGTCTATTGTTATGCTGTAATGTATATTGTCTGTACAAGTCCCTTCTAAAATGTAAAGGGCTGCGGAATATGTTGGCGCTATAGAAATAAAATTATTATTACTATTATTTCATGGTAGCTGTTTATCTCCTTCTATCCCCAACAACATCTGGTGGGGGGAGAGTTGGAACCCCCCATACACATCATTTGGTCTGCCGGTCATGCCAAAGTATCCACTAAGGGCTGAAAGTTAGCTTACCCTACACCTCCTCTCTCTCAGCCTATCAGAAGTGCTGAAAAGAGTCACATGACTCACAGCAGTGAAAAGCACTTTGGTGTAGGAGTCTGGGAGGCGGGGTTGTAATCTTCACTGACATCATGTAAGATTATGTTCACACGTTGCGGTTTTGATGCGTTTTTTTTTCCAAAGGCAAAACTTGCTTTCTTGGCAGTGCGAAAATTGCCTCAAAAAGCTGGTTTTGCTTAGAGTTAGTTTTTTGTTGCGTTTTTTTGCAGAGTTTTTGTCAGGGTACATTTGTCCTCTGTGCCTCCTGATAAACCTCAGTGCAAAAAAAAAAAAAAAGTCTGACTCTACTTCATCAGGTTTTGGCACAAAAAACGCAGCAAAAACTGATACCTGCGTTTGTGCATCGTTTTTTGCACCGCCAATTGCTTTCAAAAGGTAAAAAACGCTGAAAGAACCGACATGCTGCATTCTGAAAAAAACCAAGATATTGCACAAAATATGGAGGACAAAAAAAACCAAGCTGTGTGCATGAGATTTCTGAAATCTCAGACTTAGAAAATTTGCGTTAAAAATCGCATTAAAAAGAGCTGAAAAAACGCAACATGAGAACATAGCCTTAGATGGTTTTACCATTACACCTAAGCCAGAGGGTGTACTTTTCCCCAACTTTCCTTACGTTTAAAGGGGTTGCCCAGGCTTAGGGTCCAAGTCTGCAGTTACTCTGAGACTGCAGACTTGTGAATCCTCAAAGCATGTAGTGTGCGGACTGTCAGGAATCTCCAGTGCGATTGGCGGGAGCGGGTGATCATGTGACCACAAGTATCTGATTTGCATACTTCCTGCCACATTCAGACTAGACGTGTCTGTCCTTGCTCAATTCATTTGTATTGAGCGAGACCACGCACGTCTAGTTGGCATGTGACCGCTTGTATGTAAATCGCATGTTTGTGATCATGCTTCCTGCGCTGGCACCAGACAATCTTGACAGCATGCACACTGCGCGCTGTGAGGATTCACAAGTCTGCAGTCACATAGCGTCTGCAGACCTGAACCCCAAACCTAGACAACCCCGTTAAGCTACTTATTTGACTAATATGGGATAGAATATGTTTTACCAGATATGCCCAATTATTCCTCCGTGCATAGAAGCCTCCACTTTGTATATTTCTGCTGTCTCCCTCCTGCTTCCCCTCCTTCCTTCTCCATAGACTTTTATAGGCAGCTGGTGTATTGTGATCCCTCACAGCCATCAGACTCAGTTTTTGAGAGTGTATGGTTAGGACAGGAGACGAGAAGTGACTGTTAAGTGGAGGAAGAAGCCCATTTCTCCAATAAGATGTTACAATCAGTTTTTGGAATGTTGATTTCTAAAATAAATAAATAACTTTTGTTACTATTTAACCTTTTATCCAGGGCCCTAATCTGAAGGAAACTGTTCAGATGGAAGGTCCTCAGTTTGGGCCATAGCTACGAGGCTGCAATTAGGGTTGGGTTCCAGGATACGGGGGTCTTTAACAAGTCAGGGTATTGAGAAATTAAGTGTTTGCCCCCGTTTAAAGAAACCTCCATATGACTTTGTGTCCGGGGTCTGGGAGCTAGCGTTTGCCCTGCCCCTTGTTCCATTTGCCCCTGCTTCTGCATTAGGATGGGAGCACAAAACAGATTGATCTAATATAAGGGGACCCTGCGTCTTCTTCTGGCTGATTTAGAGGGGCACTTCATATTAGTTCCTGTGCCCAAATCTGGAGAAACATACTAAAACTGCAAGTTTCCTAGGCGGAGTTCTATGACGTTTCCAACCCCATATCTGGATGCGCTATCCCTTTAAATTTGGGTCTCGGGCAGTAAAGTAGGGGCTGCAGAGCTTGCAGTCTCATCCGGTGCCCATTGGCCCCTCGGCCGTATAGGAAGTCGTCTGGTTATAAAGGCACATGGTGGGTGGGTAGAAATTTTCAGATTTTTGCATTGAGGCTCAGGAGATTAAAGTTCACTGTAAACTTTCCCATCTGTGCCGAGTTTTCAGCCAGGCAGCATCTTCTTCCCTGATTAATATTTATTAATATTGATACTGAAGTGTTCTCCGTATCTCCATCACTCGGGGGAACAGACTTCTATTAGGGCTGTGACTTTTTCCAGATATTTCTTGCAATTAACGTTACTTTCTATTTGTTTTCCATCCTGGCTTTCAAATAAATAGCGATTAAAATATTAAAAGCTAAAGATCCGCCGCCAGCTCTTAATAATGAAATTATGTGCTGCGCCAAAGCTTCAAATTGGATACAGAGTTACTAATCCCTGCCAAGCCGCTCGGTGGTGCAGGTGGCAGGATAAATTGGCTGGCACACCTGGGGGGCCGGGGTTCAGACCCCACCGGGGAGATGCGCCTGTGCGAGCATGTTTATCTGAGCTGCAGGCTGGATGATGGACAGGTCTGTTGTCTTTCATGTCAGCACCGGTCCCTAGGGCTCGGTTCGGGCACTACAGGATACATCCACCCTCGATAGGCAACGCTGTATAAACATCTAAGTGGAGCCGGAGGTTTGGGGGAGAACTATCTGCTGCCATGATGAACTTGGAGCTGTCTACAATGGAGGAAGATGTAGCAGACCTGAATGTGTTCTGCACGCGGACAGATCTGAGAATCGGACTAATGCCGTTGGTTGACCTATGCTCATATGTAGGGCTAGAGGGAGCAATGTAGCAGGGCTGAGTTTATGTGCCAATGCTTTACCAGTGCCAACCATTTGGTCGGTGTTATGGCATTTGCCGTTTTGTAGTGGTATGGGGAGGAGGGCCGGACAGATGGGGCCCATTGGACTTGGAGCTAGGGGCTTGTGATCTGAAAAGGTGGCGCGGGTGGGATGATTGTGGTCATAATCTGATTCGCAGTGAATTGTGAATGTCAAGAAAAGACGGATGTAACACCCTGAGGACTCCTAGGACTGCATCCCGCACCTTTTAAACTTTTTGAATCTGTCGTAAAACACTTTTGAAAAATCACAACCTTTCTGCGCCAGGCGAGGTCGTGCAAGAATTTTATGCCTTTTGGCATTTTCATCTAGTTTTGGCCAGCTCTGCAGGTCTGCGGTGGGGCCGGGCTTGGCGTGATGACGCCCCCTCATGAAATTCATGTTGATCTCTCTTGTACCCTATACCACAAATCTTACATTAGTGGGGAGGTGCACGCTGCTTTCAAGACGCGTCTTAAGAGGCATGTCTATTAATGATTCATACAGGATAGATGTATATTTTTGTACCGTGTTAGCCAGTAGATAGAAAAATATTTAGAATTGAGAGTCCTCAGCCACTGAGGACTCTCAATTCTAAATATTTTTCTATTAAAGATTCAGGCGCTTGTGACTCCACCAGGAAAGTTCACCCTTCATTAATCTGGTCCGATGTGTACAGTTTCTTTATTGTTTTATGGCGTTCTCTTCCTTTCTCTATGGCAGTCTTCTCACTATCGAGATTGACCTCAAGATGGCTGCTGCATTCCCTGCCTTGGCTTTTATATAGGCTTTGATAGTCTCTCCTGATTGGCTATGCTATACCAAACCCAGGTTCATGTGATCTCTCTTTGGCTGATGCAAAATGTTAGCAATATATAAAATGGTGGTGTGCATTTTTGGAGATTTGCACAAGGCAAATTTGTTGAACTTGGTCTCCTAAAAATTCACATTGAATCGATTTGTTCATTTCTAGAAATAGATTGCAGATATAATATAGTAAATTAGTTGAGCTGTTCTTTATTCTTTCCCCATTTTTATAAACTTTTAGATAAGTGATGACCAAAAGTGCAACATTTGGAAAGTAACAATAAACTAATTGCGTAGTCGCCATTATTGATGCCATCGAGTCGGTTCTGGCTGATAACCACCTACCCCTAATACATAGTGCAGAATCCAGGAGGACACATTGTTCTCCATGACCAGCATGTTTTTTATTTGGGCACAATTTGCTGAAAATTAACCTTGTTCCACTTTTTTACCTTTTTGGACGTTTCACTTTAGACAATTATTTTGTCTGTTACGCGCCATTATTAAATCTGCTGCGTCTCAAGCTTCACCAGTTTCCTTTGTAAAGTGTCTACTAAGGCGAAAAAGTGTCCAAAACAGATAATACTGGAGGCGAACCATATTTTTGCCTCTTCTTGGTGCAGTACAATCCTAAACGGTCATTCTGGCCTTCATATATTTTCGCCATTGAATTTTACTTTTGGATACAATGTGCAGAAAGTTACTATGTAACCGAGGGAAGAGGAAGCCAAGGACCAGCTATCAACACAGGAATAAGCCGGCCAAGAACAATGCTGATGCTGTCATATAATGAAGGGGGAACCCTGGGGACGGATCCTAAATCATGTGTGTAACCCTTAAGCTGCCA
The DNA here is from genome assembly GCA_009801035.1 of Oophaga pumilio. Classification (NCBI taxonomy): domain Eukaryota; kingdom Metazoa; phylum Chordata; class Amphibia; order Anura; family Dendrobatidae; genus Oophaga; species Oophaga pumilio. The sequence continues at coordinate 17,787 of VIAB01000699.1, forward strand.
CTGTAACTTCTGCCAGGCAAAACATGTTCTATAGCCTGCAGGGCTGGAACAATAAAAGCAGCTGACTTTTAGCAGAATCTGCATCTTTAAATTGGACGATAAGAGACTGCCATAAACTAAGCAAGATGATAACGGAAAACTTTTTTCCCATAGAAGTTATGACGATGATCTATTTGCTTTTAATGTCTAATGTGGGCGGACTTTGTGCCTGGGCTGTCTGTTCAGCTGCACATTGGCCCCGGGAGGTTTTAAAACCATCATCTGTACCCTAGATCACCAGGGATCATGTAACCATAAACCCCTCCACTGCTGTGGATCACCAGGGATGTTCTTAAAAACTCCTTCATTGCCCTAGATCACCAGGGATTTTCCTATTACGGTACTTTCCCTAGGTCACCAGGGATCTTCCTATTAACATCCTCAATACCTTAGATCACCAGGGATGTAACCATAAACCCCTCCACTGCTGTGGATCACCAAGGATGTTCCTAAAAACTCCTTCATTGCCCTAGATCACCAGTGATTTTCCTATTACGGTACTTTCCCTAGGTCACCAGGGATCTACCTATTAACATCCTAAATACCTTAGATCACCAGGGATGTAACCATAAACCCCTCCACTGCTGTGGATCACCAGGGATGTTCCTAAAAACTCCTTCATTGCCCTAGATCACCAGGGATTTTCCTATTACTTTCCCTAGGTCACCAGGGATCTTCCTATTAACATCCTCAATACCTTAGATCACCAGGGATGTAACCATAAGCACTCCCATCCCCCACTGTTGTAGATCAGATTACCAAGGAAAATGTAAATAACTTTCATTGCACAAGATCATTAAGGGTGATTCTAATAACTCCTTCATTACTCTAGACTAACAGGGGTGTTCATGTTAACCTCTTAAGTAATTTAATCACCAAATTCATCCAAAAGTAATCAAAATCCTAAGACTTCTCTAATCAATACATCATCATTTAAAGTTGCCAATAAATATGTAAAAAATTAGAAACAACAAGAAGCAAGCAATAATTTCATTAAAAAGTTATAAGCTTTATTAGAACAAAAAATAAAAAATAATATGCACAAAAAAGGTGCAATAAAAAGAGGGACCAGAAACCAAGGTTGTGCTAAATAGTACATGGATAGCATTAACACATGAATAACACCAATGTATAAAATATAAAGCCAAAATATACACTCAAGAGGTACATATACAATGATTTCTGCTATATAGCATGCTTGTCAGATATTGTGGCTCCCTACCCAAAAGAGTGTGTTTTTTTAAATGACAGGAAAAATCCCAATATCCATCAAAGGCCGTTTATACAACATGCCGCCAGTATCATTAAACACGATTGTGTACTGTATGTACCAGAACAAAAATGAAAGGGCTATACCTGTCACTAGAGATGCTGTCCCCGCACATACAATGAAGTCCCTCTGCCCCGACGCGCGTTTCGCTTCGCTTCTTCGGGAGTGTATATTTTGACTTTATATTTTATATATTGGTGTTATTCATGTGTTAATGCTGTCCATGTACTATTTAGCACAACCTTGGTTTTTGGTCCCTCTTTTTATTGCACCTTTTCTGTGTATATCATTTTTTTTTTTGTTCTAAAAAAGTTTATAACTTTTTAATGAAATTATTACTTGCTTCTTGTTGTTTCCAATTTTTTTACATATTTATTGGCAACTTTAAATGATAACCTCTTAAATACCCTAGATCACCGGGGATGTAACCATAAGCCTATTTACTGCAGTAGATCACCAGAGATGTTCTTATAGTCTCCTTCATTTCCAGGACCATATTCTTTTTAACTAGTTCAATAAAATAGTTTCCTCACTTAAGGATGAAACTTTATAGCCAGAGCAGAAAGAGCAGCTGTAAAGAACTGCTCTGGGGATGTAAGTTTTCGATATCCTGGCAAAAAGGGGCCAACGTTTTTCCTTCATAGGTGCCATCTATTATTTGTGCCTAGCTATTATGAATATATTGGTGTTTAGTAAGCCTTGGGGTTCAGACTAGTGACCTCACTACAACAGTTTTGATGATATCATGTATAGAGATGAGGTCAGAGTTGACTGTGTGATTCTCAAAAGTGGTAAATTTAATCAGTTTTAGGGACCGCTATGGGTACTTGTTTAAGCCCCATTGTTTTCATTGTACTCCATAGATTCGTTCAGATATCAATCCCATAGGCATCTGTATATGACCTACTTGCTCGGTCACCAGTTACAAAGATTCAACCGTCCCTCAAACAGAATTTTTTTTTAAATCCAATTAATTTATGGAACAAATTGGGGATTTATTTTTTTATTTGGCAGTGACCAAGGAAGGAATGATTCAGAGATTCAGGATGGGGAATGTTATTTACCGTTAGATTTGAGTAGTCTTCTAATGAATAATAAAGAAAAATAACAGGATGTGCGGAGAAATCCTAACCTCTCTGCAATTACCCGATTCATTGAATTTCAATATCAATTATGCCTGTGTTCTTGTGTACATGAGATAATATAAAGCAGACGTGATGCCCCCGGCCTGTCCTACCTCTGAAAATCTGCAAAACACCATGTCCTTGGGATGCGATCGTGCCAATTAAAGTAGTTTAATGAGGCCTTCATGCAAATCAGGCTGATGCATATGTATGAGTCACACGCTGCTACGTTAAACTTTCTGTTACTGTGATTTAAATAATCCAATTGTAAAACCGTAGTTATGTTTTTAATTGGTTCCGCTGCACATGGAAGGAAGATCTCACTCTTACCCCAGTGGGAAGACTGGACACCGCCGGAATGCACATTCATATATTAGGACATAAAGGAGAGGTTGTTAAGACAGACGTTACATGATTAAGACATTCGGAAAAGATTGTTCTCTCATTACCCAGACCTCGATAATCTGGAAATTCCACTGATCCGAGATATTGATTTAGATCTTAAAGAAAAACTTAAAGTTCTTAATTTGGTTCAGAAAATTGGGGTGCAAGTAAGGCTACGCTCTCGGGAGATGATAAATAAAAGCAATTAAATAGGCTTTTAGGACTGTGAAGTTGTAAGGCTAGTCTTGGGATCCTCGGGGGCAGAGGTCTAACTTCTGACACCTTCATCGATTAGCTAAAGAGCAAGGGTGCTCCAATGAGGGCCACATCTATCATTGATTAGCAGAGCTGGGTACCAAAAGCAAACACACAGTGGGGGGCCACTATACGGGCCCCTTGGTTTCTAGGCCTATTATAGAGAATGCACGCCGTTCGTGATCCCAGTAAGTGGATTAACTCCTTACAATTTAATAGAAAGTAAGTCGCTGTTGGCTGCTTATGAGTCGCTCTTACCTACTGAGCCTCAGAGCAGTTGCACATATTTTGTGTTTGCCTCTCTTAGTGTAGCTCATGTAAGTCCCATATTGCTTGCAGAAGTTCACTGTGCATGATGAGAGTCTTAACATGCATCATGTTGTTTTCAGTATATGTCCTATTAATGGCAGAGACAAGAGAAGGCAATAGAGGCAGCTGCCTCGGGCATCCTAAATGTGAACCGAAATCTCAAGCATTGTTTTTCCTGCCAGATATTATGCTTTTTGTAAGGCTTACTCACAAGTGGGTGGTAGTTTATGCTTATTTGCCATAAAAAGGCTTTTGTAGGTGAATTTGGGAATGTTTCTAGGTTAAGCAGGGGTGGGGCTAAGACATAAAAATTGATTTTGAGCATTCTGCACCCCATCAAGGCCTAAATTGACCAGCAGATGGTGAACTGAAGGGTAACAGATCAGAGACTTTTTAGTAAGAAAACCCTTTTAGGGAAAAAAAAAATCCAGCTCATGCTTTAGTTAGAGAGGGTTAGGCTATACCCGTCACCCATTTACCATCATGCAAAATGTTATGGGTCCAAAACTTATTGTTGGAGGTCCTGTACAGACTGTATCCTTCATGGATCTCCAGCGCACCTTGATTTTAACCCTTTTTTCTACAGCCAAAACTGAGCGGATGCCTTGAAGACACGTAATTAAAAACCATTAATTTGACCACTAGGGGCGCTGATCCTTAGCGGATAACTAAGAGCGCTTTCAGATTTTACTTTAGCGAGAAGTTTTTTTTTTTTTTTTGTTTATTTTTGGCTCTGTTCATTCCGAGACCGATATCTCCCCAAACATAAGGGGGATTTGGGGAAAATTGGCTACTTGAGAGGCTTTTTATTTTTTGCCTTTCTACTTATGTTGTTCACGAGGAGCAAAATGACAGCTTCAAGCCGCGGGGGAACGCCGGTTATTACAATTTCACAATTCACTAAAGCATCAAAGCCGCATTAATTAGTGAAAAATAGAGCTGGTGAATATTTATGACATTTTTCGACGTCTCCTCTCGGTTGCACACAAATAATTACGGCGGCAGATATTATCTGTCGGAGAAGACCGGCCCCCGTCCTACATGGGCGGCTTTTCCTAATAAAGAACTGCTGCTGCCCCTTGGGTTTGTTGCTAATGACCTTTTTGTTGTGATTAGTCATGTGACTTCCTAAAGGGGCAATAGAATATTTCGGTGCCTTGTGTCGCCCAGTCCATAACTTATGACTGAAAAATAAAGCTACTTTTCAATAGTTCTGGATCCTCAGGCCCCCGTGAATATGAGCTCATGGAGGCTGTGTGTTTCTGCTATGGAGCCATGTGTCCATTCCTGTCTGTTGGCACAGTTACTGCCTGTTGTTTTCTGTCTCTGCTGAATGCACATTAAGATTGAATTTCTACAAACTTCTATAATTTGGCATCCAGGGATCGGCGAGTTTCTTTGGCATCCTGGGATCGGCGAGTTTCTTTGGCATCCAGGGATCGGCGAGTTTCTTTGGCATCCAGGGATCGGCGAGTTTCTTTGTGATCCTCCACCCAGCAAAAGATTTTTGAGCCGCATTAAAAGTAATAATAGCAATTTAGGGATGGTTGAAACGATTCATTGTATCAGGCTCTCATTTAAATCAGCGTCTATTGTGCGCTCGCAGCGGCTCCGCGTTTGGCTTGCGGGATAAACTTTGCAGAACTGAGCTTGTTCTCAACTTATTTACGCTTTGAGTACCGGAGAGAAGTGCAGAATAATTATTATTATTATTCATTTTTATAGCGCCTTTTATTCCATGGC
>VIAB01000699.1:33022-45120 GCA_009801035.1 Oophaga pumilio
TATCTATCTAGCTATCTATCTATTATCTATCTATTATCTATCCAGACCAGAGAAAGTTATCCTCCTGCTTATTCAGCAGGGATCGTGTTCTGTGCGATATTTCCACGTCTTTTCTTTCCGAGGAGGAAATGAGCACTCTTGTTTTTGCGCCGTCTGTCAGCGGGAGCGCAGAGTCCACTCAGCACTTTCCTTCCTGTTCTTCCTTCACATTCAGGGTTAAAAAAAGTTTTAGTTCTTCACACTGAGAACATGGCTGGTTCCTCCTCCAGAAGATTCGCCTGAAACAACATTTCTAGTAGTTAGTGATACATTGTTTTCTTGGCAAATTCAAACATGAAGCCAAACTCTGAGCCATTGTTTTCGGTGACCGAGATCTCGTCCAAATAATGTGCAGAGATACAAAGTAAATAATTCTACTGATGTCTGAACGCCGAGGACAAGTCAGCAATATGGCGGCCAGCAACAACACGGGGCACCGCTGCGTTTGCTTAAAGTATGACTAAACTCCGTTGTTATTCTTTTTCTGATATTGGATCTCCTTATAGGACCAGTAGATCGGTCAGAGACTGAAATTCTTACTGATTGCACAAATTGTGAGCGTGCGCTCAGTGGTGTATGGGCTCGGTAGAAAGTCTACGGGTCTGTGCCAGATGTGCTGCGCACTGGTATCAGTGATTGGTGGCTCTGAGGATCCAGACCCCAATGATTTACAAGACATTTAAGGGGCACCAGAATACCACAATCACATGAAGGGTTAGGTCAGAGCATAACCTGCGCAGTGCACCTTGTAGCTGGGAGGAGATCCTGCCCAGTGCACCTCGTAGCTGGGAGGAGATCCTGCCCAGTGCACCTTGTAGCTGGGAGGAGAACCTGCCTAGTGCACCTTGTAACTGGGAGGAGATCCTGCCCAGTGCACCATGTAGCTGGCAGGAGATCCTGCCCAGTGCACTTTGTAGCTGGGAGGAGATCCTGCCCAGTGAACCTTGTAGCTGGGAGGAGAACCTGCCCAATGCACCTTGTAGCTGGGAGGAGAACCTGCCCAATGCACCTTGTAGCTGGGAGGAGAACCTGCCTAGTGCACCTTGTATCTGGGAGGAGATCCTGCCCAGTGCACCTTGTAACTGGGAGGAGATCCTGCCCAGTGCACCTTGTAGCTGGGAGGAGATCCTGCCCAATGCACCTTGTAGCTGGGAGGAGATCCTGCCCAGTGCACCTTGTAGCTAGGAGGAGATCCTGCCCAGTGCACCTTGTAGCTGAGAGGAGATCCTGCCCAATGCACCTTGTAGCTGGGAGGAGATCCTGCCCAGTGCACCTTGTAGCTGGGCCAAATTCTGTGGGCAAAGATAGAAATGCAAAAAGTGCTATTGCAAGTGCAGGCAAGGGTTTCAATTATATGGAAACTATTAATTATTATTCCCAGATGAGAAAGCTATGCTGGATACCCTATATGGATATCAGTGTATAGTAGATAATAATAAGCAGGGGGTCATATCTCCTGCGGCTTATAAGTTCCGTGTGTATCCATATTGATTATTGGTGGTCAGTAGCGCCGCGGGAATGAAAACCGCCAAGGTACAAGTATCTAAGTGCATCCACCCCGACGCACGTTTCAGCTTAACCGCCTTCATCAAGGTAAATGTTGGTGTAATCACAGTAGGAAACGCAGCGTGAGCCCCTCCAGCAGAGGAAACGATGCAGCCAAGATCATATATTGCACCATAAAAACTGGGGATCCTTGTGTCCGTCCTCTCAAGCCCCGGACTTTTATGAATGAATAATGCAAAGTTTGTGGATATTTTGCACAAATAGGAGGGTTTTAGCAGTAGTTGTGCAATTTGGTTACTTTTGTATTTTTTACGTTTATGATTAATAAATGTTTTTGTTTTTTTGCATCTGATTTTGTGTAGTTTCGTTTACGACCTCTCTATGAAGGTCACTGATTACTTTTAGAGCCCAGAAATTGAGATAATTACGTATTCTGGGCGGTTTTGTAACCTGTACCTGTCAGGCGCACTGCACCTCTGAAGTGCTAGAGATAAGCCTCACTCAGGGTTAAAAAAAATAAAAGTGACCCTCCAGTGCTTTTATATAAATAACAATACATAGCGAGTACTCGCCCTCCCCAGGTCCATTGCCGTCTCTCCGCCACCTCTCCTGCCTCTGTGTTTTGGCTGCAGCATTGAGAGCTAACATCACTGCTGCAGCCAATCACTGAGCTCAGAGGCTGTGCAGATGCAGATGGTCTGAGCTGCTGCGCTTAGTGATTGGCTGCAGCGATCATGCACACTGCCAGCACAGGGAGCCCCCTGCTGGACTCGGGGAGGATGTGTACCTGCTCTGTCTGTTATATATATAAGAGCTTGGGGGCAATTTTTCCAAACGTGAAAAAACCCTTTAAGCCCAATCTCATTGTGCTTGGAGGATGCTTGCCTAGGGTTGGCCTGGGGTTCCTTGTAGGATCAGGGTGGAATAACCCTTTATTCTATCCTCTCGCCGTCACCTAAACCTGTATGATTGAGTGGAGATAACGAGCTTTTCTCTAGTCTGGGATACAGTGCGCCCATTCTCCACTAGTCACTAATTTCCATCTGCTCCATCGTTGTAAGGAGAATCTGGCCCTAACAGCCATGGAGACTGTCCCACTGCTGGCACCACATCAGACGCCCGCCGCTGTCACCGTGCCCGGCATCGCATGAAAACCAAACCATGAGTGCAAGACCGGGCTGGGGACGTACACGGGAGAGTGCTGGGAGCATCTGGCAGAGAACATTCCTCCATCTGTTCTAGGATGAAATGTCTGGAACCTTCCATCCTTCATAATCTCTAATCATGTGCTTGGACAGTGGAGGTGAAGAACCTTCTGAGCCGTTGGTGGCCAACTGGAAGCTGCAGGTGATCACATTCTCCAACTCATTCTTGGCTCCCTAAAATATTTTCATACTAGATCTGATTTCCAAGTCGAATCCCAATGACTTGAATAGGAGCAAAGCTGCAGTACCAAGAATGTCCACTACACAGAGAATGGCGCTGTACTGGAAAAGTTGGGTGGGAGAGGGGGTCACATGACACTGGCGGCCGAGCTCCCTGATATTGGTAGGTCCGACTGACGCTAATCTTTTGTGATTACTATTGACAGCCTGATTATTTCCCTTATACTAGATCCTCACTAACGGACACTTTTTTGCTTATTTTGGTTCACCAACCACTTTTCTATTGCTTCCATCCATCAGTCAAACCGTTTGGAACCTACGATTTTGTGTATGCAGCTCCCATGCTGACTTATGCGTTTCCATAGTTCCAGACTACAATCTGCTCCTGTATGTAGTCAGACCCAGCAGCCGCGTTACTTCTTTCTTCCGCTCCTTTTTTAATCATCTGTAGGTTAAATAGGAGGTGGTGGCACGGGAGCTGCATACACATAACGGTAAAATGTTTAATGTAAACGATTGGCACATTTTTTTTTAATATGAATCATCTGAGAATGGAGTCAGTATGTAATTTTTGAGGGATTTTCCTTTTTTTTCTGAGATCAGTGGTTTCCGGGTGACTCGGGTGGAGACTGAGAGGCGGCTATTGGGCGTATGGCGACCTGATGGCAGTGATTGGCAGAAGTCCCTTCGGGGGTCGTTAATGCCTCGGCCATGCTGGATTGGGGCTGGCAGCCATTTACAATTCTCCGAGTTGTGTCTTTCCCTTTGTCGGAGTAATTTGCCTATTGTTTCGGGGGATTCTGGAGCTTTCCCCGCGCTCGCGGGAGCGCCGCCTTGGCTAACATCAGATTTCCTCTCTGTAAAGTCTCCAGGTTCATGCGGTTCCTGGAAGGTTTTTGGAAATCTATTTAGCCGTTCCTTTTCTATTCTGCCATACAGGGTAATGTTCGCTTTTTACTGGCAGAATCTGCTCTGTGCTTTGTCCAAAATCTTAAAAAAAAAACCAAATTCTCATCAGAAGGAATGTGCTGGTTAAAGGGACGGTGTAAACTCTTGTCTTCTTTCCGTTTAGCTATTTCTCTCTGTTATCAACCAAGTTAGACTAACTATGCAAAATTGGAGACTTATGAAATATAATGTAACATTTGGCCACTCTTGTGTATCAGTCCATTGATTTGGAGCAGAAGGCTTCTATTCACTGGCTACAAGCAGAGATCTTGCCAAAAAGTGGCGAGAAATCAATGCAAGAATGATGTTCTAGTGTCAGGTTTGCGCTCCGCAGATCTGGGGTTGGTTGATGCTGATAGTTTGGGGGTTATTGTGTCTGCAAATATATTTCACATTGAGTTTGTGGGTAACGGCAGAGTCGTGAGTTGGGTTCACTGTCTGGGAAGGAAAGATTTTAGTTTGCTCCCCTGGAAATAGAAATGAGAATGGCGATTCTTGTATTTTATGGGGAGGACGTCACCGGTACGTGTTCACATGATGCAGAGGTGAATGGGATCCTTTTCTCTTCTTGTTACATAATGTTTCTTTAAGATTAAGTAACGAAAACCCGGTGACAAATTTCCTTTTTACGGAATATCAACTGCTTCATATACTTCAATAAGGAGCCAGTACGAGCAGTCAGATGACTCTTCTGTTCCTTGTTGGTTGTTTGTAGGTTTGTAATTATTTTCAGACTTTTCACTCTCTAATTCAGAGATGTTTTTGTCTGCTGATCCAAGAATGTAAAATTTGACCAGCTGTATTTTTTCTTCAGTTTTTCTGCAGTTTGGCTTCTATGCAGGAGGTGTGGGGTCACGTAAGGGTATATGGAAATTTAGAATAAAATCCGGGGGTTTAAAAAATAAAAAAAATAAAATGTCCCGTTTTAAAAAGAAGGAAAAAAGACCCAAGACCTCCTTCACCTAGCCATGGTGGTGGATTCTTAATCATTCTTTGGTCCCTAACCCTAAAGAAGAACGGAGAATACATTCCCACAATATTTTGCTTAGAGGGGACAATGGACCTGTTTAGGATAAAAAAAAAAAATGAAAACTTTTCTTCTAACTTTCTGAGCCTAAACCTGTGCTGCTGAGATACAGGAGGTGTCATCCAAACATGTTCATGGGGAAGAGATCTAATAGGTGGGGAGATATGGGGGACAATGGTGCTCTCGTCCGCTGGCCCGGCTGTCTTTATAAAGACCTCAAGGACCAGGGCTCACACCACTGAACGCCCACACTCCTTTCCCATGGGCTTAGGAAGCTCACTCCGTATAGTGAGGGACAAGGCCAGGTGACCTGATTGTCCCAACCTGGGTTCTCCAAACATCTCCATAGGTTCAGTGATGGTCAGTGAATCAAATCTGTGTTCCTCCGGTTGGTGCCATGAATCCTTGGCCACTGTCATGTAGAGTCTCTGGAAAAAGAGCTAGATCCCTCTTTTATAGTCCACAGCTCTTATTCAGGCCATTATCTACAGGTTTGGAGGAAGGTGGGAGGAGGTCATTTCTCATAGTTCGAGTGTTCAAATAATAAAAATATGTATATTTTGTTCTTCAATGTTTACAGAAGCTGCATGGACTGACACAATAGGTAGTCAGCAGGCATTCAACAAATCAACAAACATCAATTCAAGAGTCAACGTCCAGGCTCATATGAACAGTAGCTTATGTCTCTTGACCTACTGAAAAATACGTCTGGCCTAATTAAGAATAGATGCTGTGTTGTGGCAATAAGTTTATAAAAAAAAAAGTGTGTGTGTATATATAAGAAGTTTTCATGAATAGAAGTGTTTAGTGACTTTGAATTCTGTTAATTGATAAAAATAAAGTTAACAGAAGATAACTGTAAATCACATGAATATTTGGTGACAGCCCTTTGACTTCATCACTTTTTGTCACTTGTTTATAGGAACTCGGCAGGAGGTTGTTCCAAACATCTTGGTGAACTGACCCCAGATCTTCTGTGTATGAGACTCGTGCGGATCCTTCTGTCTGTTTTGATCCCAGACAGACAGGATGATGTTTTTGCCTTTTTTTGTAGGATGTCTCCGCATAGAATAGTGTAGAGGTACTTGTATAGTAGGTGGATGGATACGGACAGGTCACCGTTTGGAAATTGTAGCTCTATGCATGCATTAGACTTTTAAGAGCTTTTCTGATGCAGACGTCAAACATTGAGCTTAAAGTAAATCAGTCAGGAGAATTTTACTACTCAATCTAGTTGTATGGCTGCTGAGCTCCTAGTATAAAATTACAACCGATACCTGTCTTGTGATCATCCGATGTGCCCGTGCTGAAAAATTGAGCTTTGAACTCGCATGCAAATTTTCTTGGAAGTGCAATGGGGGCGTGTCAATGAATTTCTGAAGCCGGGCCATGCCCCTAAAGCACTTCCAGGCTAATTTGCATAGGGATTCAGAGCTTCAAATTTTGTGCGTATTTGTAAACAAAGTAAAAAAGAAAAAATGTATTTTTATAATAGCCCCATTATGTTTTTCTCCGTTTTTGCTCTGTCCTGTATGTGTGAATCCGGCCATTGTTGCAGTGCTGGCCCTGGGATAATGGCGCACAGCTGTCCTGGGATAATGGCGGTGCACCCGGAGTTATCCGGACTCGTCTCTCATTACGACCTTGTCATTGTTACAAGTGAGAGTGAGCCGCGCAGACATGAGCGCCCCAGTAAGAGGCTGCGCCGCAGCTGTCCGTCCTCCGTCACCTGTCATGTCTGTCACACGTGGAGGGCTCCCTGCACAATAAGATCGCGTTACAGCCCCCTAATGTTTTTCAGTCATTGTATAAAGATGTAACCATCTGCAGGATTCCACCACTGCTGGGAATACACTAAATGGTTTTTCTTCCCGGAATGATTAATTCTTACATGGGAAGTTGTTCACCACTAAGAAAACAAATATTAATTAGCCACATTCTAAATGTTTGGCTCCGGAACAGAAACTTTCAGGTTATTAGATTTGTTAAGTGTTAGGTTTAAAGCAACGTAAATAATTCTGTGCCGACTTTTGTTTTGCACCCGGGTTATTACAGATCTCCAAATTCCCTGCAAGAAAAATAAAATCTGATTGTCTGTAGCCACCACTAGAGGGAGCTTGTGAGCTTAAAGGGAATCTGTCAGCAGATTGTTTGCTATGTAATCCGAGAGCAGCCTAATGCAGGTTCAGACACTGATTTGATTGGTGTCACTGGGTTTAGTTGTGATACAATCAGTTTTCTCTGCTGCTGATCTCAGAATATAACCCTGCCCACACCACTTATGGGCAGCTTTTTGTGTAGATTTTATATTGACAGCTGCTAATCAGGGGAAGTTGGACCAGGAGGCATGAGATAAACTAGTCAAGTAGTGATAATCTCCTCCTGATAAAATACTGATTGAAATGGAAAAATACAGCCCAGTAAGTGACACATCTCTGGAATCAGGGTCTCTGCCCCTACATCAGACTGCTCTCAGATTACATAACAAAAACCTGCTGACAGGTTTGCTTTAATGCATAGTGTTTATACATTAATCTCAGTAATAAGTATATGCAGTAAGCTCCTGACTCTGAGCTCCCCGTAGTGGTGGCTTAAGGCAACTAATATATTATTATTTGCCATACTTCTTCTAACCCTTATACAAACATTTTTTTTTTCATTAAATTAAAGTTGGTAAAATGCAATGATGAATTAGAGCCCAAAATGTCTGGTATTGAATTCAATGGTGCACAATTGCAATGCACATACAACCTTTAGATAGGGACAGCCCTGTTTTTGGAAGAAGGCAGCTATCCTTTTTTAATCTTGGACAATCTCTTATTAAGTTTGCTTACATACCATTCAGGTTATTTAGACCAATAAAAAAAGGAACTTGACTGATAGACTTGAGACTCTCATTTTTTTTTTCAAATATTTGGAACCGCTAAGGGTTAATACACACCCCACATTCAGCGATAAAGTTTAGAGGGTTATGAGCATGGGTGTAATGAGAATGCTGGTGATTTCACAATAGGGAGTGAACATTTGATGGAGATGTATGGGAGAGAACGGGGTTACATCTGATTTTCATTAGTATCTATGTCCAGTGGTACGGGAATGAGTTGCGTTTTCCCAAGACGGCCTGGGAAAGTAAGCCAAAGACTCTCAGATCTGTGCAAGAAAAGAAAACTGATTAAACCAGAAGAATTGTTTTGTTTTGATCACGTTGCGTTCATGTTACTGTAAAATCCCGAAGCTGAAAACCATCATTCTCGTCTTTGCTCCTGAAGCCAAGTACAGATGGGGAGGATTTCACTCCATTATGCATTCTTTTGATAAAAACATCTGGGGATGGGCTGAGTGCGGCATGTCTGTCATGTTTTATATATGCACATGGCAATTATTGTAATTTTTTTTTATTGTTTTCTTCTGTTTGATCGGAATTTAGAGCTTGTAATATCTGTCATCTGCAGCCTCCGATACAACGATCCTTCAGATGGTGCAGAATCGTTAAGTCTGTATGGCGTAGCAACAAAAATCCCCCCCTACTGAGGGTGCTGATAAAAACCGGCACACCACTAGATCTATTGTAGGTACTCAGGTGCTGAATATCCGAGAATTGATCTACCAGCGCTTCTAGATACATTGGGGATCTGAATGGTGACTTGGTCGTCAGGTGTGAACCTTACAAATATCCTAATGGATCATCATGGATGGAACTGATGAGCAGTGGGACTGTACCCAAGGTTTTGATGGCTGATGGGTCCTATGGTTGTCCTTTCACCACATGCAAGGCAGTAGAACCAGAGGAAGTCTCGCTACCTAAAATAATTGGAATGTCCCATAAGTAGAGTTGAACGAATTCACAAAAAATTCAATTCTGCAGATACACGTAAAAAAAAATTTTGAATTTCAATTTGCATCAAATTTATTCAATGCAAATTAAAGGAGCCCTAATTGCCGCTAAAAAAGGCTGTTTATTGTGATCTGAGGTCTCCTGACCCCAAATGATAAAATTGTAGGATGATATAAGTATCCTACTCCTCTCGCGCCTCATTCATCCCACTCCCTACCAGTTATCCACCGGGTTCCTATTGGAACCTCTCTGCTTCGGCACTAGTCTCCTCTTTACCAGAACTTCCGGCATCGGTTTGGCCTCAACTTCATGGTGTCAGAAGGTGGTCACAAGAGGCTGCACATGTCATGACACAAGAGCGTGAGTTGAGACCTTCATGTGCTGGAAGCAAAAAGTAAAGAGACTAGCGCCAGAGCGGAGAGGACTAGTGATGAGCGAGCGTGCTTCCCACTGGGCTATATCGGGGTGCTCGGGTACGCTTGTTACTGATATAAGACCCGATGATGAGAAGCGGCCGACCAATTACAGTAATGCCAATAGCCAACATGGCTGCTACATTACCGCGTATGGCAGGAAATCCCCGCATGTTTATTGTCTAACAGCTGCGATGGCACCGCGACCTAACAGCATAGTGTTGGAGCATACTTGTTTGAGTAATGATCGTACCAGTGTACCCCGATCGAGTATCGACCAGTGTTGGGAACGCTCGCTCCTCAGTGGAGAGGATGCCTTAGAACATTTTAGGAAGCCACTGGAGGATCACCTGGGGAAGGTGAAGGGGCTTGGTGGAATTTTTAAATTTTTTTTAAACCCTTTCTGACCCTTATGAATTCAGAACAATGGTAAACGGCTGGTCCCCATTTTGCTGCATTTGTGCAAAATCAAACTTCCCAAAATTTGGATACCCCAAAATATGCAAATGTTGGGAAATTCTATGCTAGTTATATTTTTTTACCATCCATTTTACTCATTCATACTTCTAGGCAGAGGTGGACATACCATTAATGCAATGGGGAGCCAAAAGGTAAAGAGAACATCAACACCTCAAAATCAGGTGGGCTTGTGCATTATGAGGAGCTGTTGGACTGCAAAGGGCCCATATATTGTTCTTGCACAGGGGCCCTCATCTGTCTGCTCCTAAGCTTTGACTTTCTAATGTCACCGTCGGTCCTAGCCTAGTGTCCAGGGTTCCTCACTCCACCCTTCAGCAGAGTCACATTGACTTTCTAATGTCACCGTTGGTCCTGGCCTAGTGTCCAGGGTTCCTCACTCCACCCTTCAGCAGAGTTACATTGACTTTTTAATGTCGCCCTTGGTCCTGACCAAGTGTCCAGGGTTCCTCACTCCTCCCTTCAGCAGAGTTACATTGACTTTCTAATGTCACCATTGGTCCTGACCAAGTGTCCAGGGTTCCTCACTCCTCCCTTCAGCAGAGTCACATTGACTTTCTAATGTCACCGTTGGTCCTGGCCATGTGTCCAGGGTTCCTCACTCCACCCTTCAGCAGAGTCACATTGACTTTCTAATGTCACCGTTGGTCCTGACCAAGTGTCCAGGGTTCCTCACTCCATCCTTCAGAAGAGTCACATTGACTTTCTAATGTCACCGTTGGTCCTGACCAAGTGTCCAGGGTTCCTCACTCCACCCTTCAGCAGAGTTACATTGACTTTTTAATGTCGCCGTTGGTCCTGACCAAGTGTCCAGGGTTCCTCACTCCTCCCTTCAGCAGAGTCACATTAGAAAGTCAATGTCACCGTTGGTCCTGACCAAGTGTCCAGGGTTCCTCACTCCTCCCTTCAGCAGAGTTACATTGACTTTTTAATGTCACCGTTGGTCCTGACCAAGTGTCCAGGGTTCCTCACTCCTCCCTTTAGCAGAGTCACATTGACTGTAGTAAAGGAGTCGGGGCCATTTCTTGGATGCCATATTGCCACGAGCGTGCGTCAATGTGTAATCACACCTGAGAAGCCGAGATCATCACCGGCGTCTTACGAGGTGACGTAACAATGCACGCGCGCCTGATTTCAGGTTCACGTTAGGAGATGCTTCTAATTGTTCTAATTTTTCTTCGGGTAGAAAATGGGATCTGGCATTCTGCCATCCTCACCAGGGACGTCTCCCCGGGGACAAGTGTGGTCTGAGGATAAGCAGTTATAGAAATGCATTTAAAGGCTTAACACAAAGGAGATTACGGGAAGGTAATAACATTCCTGCCGGCATCTGGATACAATTGTAATATACAAGATACAAAAAATATTCCTACTATTAGTTACACATCGCCTATAGATCAGCGGCTGCAGCCAAAACATGTTTCTCGTAATGTTCATCACATTTTGTGGGCCAGAGGGGTTTTCCATAAACCTTCTCGCCCAGTAAACCACAGACCCTGCGTGTACTGGTCTGTACTGGTGGAAGGCCTATCCTGCTCCCTCTGGTTCTGGGTCATGGTGATAGAAGTGGTCTAAAGAAAAAATGTTGCCAGTTGTTATCATTTTGGTGGAGGTGACAATGGTCGCTGTCGTTTTAACAAACATTGTATTAATTAATAAGTCAAGTGAATTGGCAAATTCTGCTTCTTTCTCCACTTATGAGCCACTTCTTATCCTGCCTTTAACTCCTGAAAAAGAGCTGTAAGCCATCTGGCTCACAATTAGACATCCGGCTCACCTAAGGTGTCTGCCGAGACGTCTATGGAGAGATGGAGATGTACATTTTTGTAAACGGTCTAAAAAGAAAATATGAATCTAATTTGTTTCCCGATTGATTTTTCGCTATATTAGAATGTGAACGAGACGTCCATCATGTTCACCGGTCGTCAAGATGTTTGGGAAGCCGCGCAGCCACAGGTGATTGTTCCGTAATGTCACATCATGGAACGCGCGAAACCCAGTGATGGAAGCCTCAGTCTCGGAGCGCGACATCCACAATCCATTATTTCCGCACAGGTTGTGATTAGATCTGGAAAAGGTCAGAACTATTTTGGCAGAACTCATTTCAGTATTTGACAGAAACGTCAACAAAACGAGGCGGCCATGAATGTTCTGTGGGGGAGATGACAGTTGATAATACGAGGTCCTGTGATCGAGGCGCCGACGCACCGTCCCCGGGTGGAAATGTGTTTTTTTTTTCTTGTGTTTTTTTTTTAAGTAATAAAGGAATTGTAATATTCACTGAAAGCAAGAAGCAATGAAGAAACTGAACAAACGGACTCGTAAGTGTCAGTAATAATGTCATCTGGATAATAAGACGTCGGGAGGGTGCCATGTGCTCTGAGGATTGCTTTAGGTTCTTCCTTGGCCCAGACCTCACAGCAATGTGCCCCCCGATGCTATTATTACACCTCATCATGACATTCTTT
>VIAB01000699.1:51940-67972 GCA_009801035.1 Oophaga pumilio
AGCTCTGGAGTATAACACAGGATGTAACTCAGGATCAGTACATGGTAAATAATTTGTTTGGCATAGTGCTATGGATTTGTGTAAATGCTCAGCATGCCATTAGTGACTGCGCTGTGTTGCGCCCCCGCTGGTTGCTGTATACCATCATGGTTGCTCTGCCGTTTGGCCTTGGTGCAGACCTCGCTCTTTGTGGCTGCTGGTGAAGCTCTGACTCATTGTTGGATTGCATTTACAGTGTCTGCCTCCAGCCCTTTCATCTCCTCCATGCCTCCTTCCTTTTCCTGTCTTGTGAATGTATAAGAGGCTTCTTGGCAGTAATGGTGCCCTGTGCATATAATCTTCTGGTGCCATCTCCTCCTGCGCTCCACCATTATTTCGCCACACAGGACGATGAAGGAGTTAAAGCCTCCACATGTGAAATCAGATCTCCAAACTCCTAGAAAGTTATTTCTGTGGAATGGTCCCACAGGACAGTGAGTCCACGGAGGGGCTCGTCATCCCTCCACCAGCAGCAATAAATCATCGTTACCGCGGTGGGATGGAATCCACTTGTACTGTAAATGAGAGTCAGATGGGGAGCTGTCATTTTGGATTACGCCCTGTCGAAGCGTTGCCAGCGCTGCGCTCGGGTCGCTCCTCGGGGTCGGGCTCGGGTCGCTCCTCGGGGTCGGGCTCGGCCCTTCCTGCGGAGGTCGCGGACTCTGAAGCACTTGGGGGTTTCGATAAACACAGTCTTCCTTTCGGCGCGGTTTGCGCTCCCTCCGCTCCCTTTTCACTTTGCAACTTACAAACTTCACAGAAATGTTTCTTTTTTGTCTTCTTTTGAGATTTCCCAACATATTTTCCCATCTTGGGAAAAATATACGGACCCTCGTGTGGTCTGCGCCCGCTATGTTCCATGGTGGAGCGCGGGGACCACTTTAGGGACAGTTTTTGGCTCCATTTTGCTTGCTCTCTGCAGCTTCGGAGCCCCTTACGGTGACGATTGTGGGAAATATAATACTGTAACCTTAAAAGTAAAGTTTTTGGGGGCTTTTTGGCCCCATAAGCGGCACATAAAGTCCCGAGTTAATGGCGCATTGCGTCTTCCAGACACTTGCGTTCCTGCATTGTTGTTAAGCAGAAGACGCCGGTATTGGTTTTTCTGTCGCGTCTTTTCTGACGACTCCTTGGAGCAGTTTTGCCTCCAGCGTCATTTACCATCAGCACCATTATAGTCTATGGTCCCATCGGCGCATACTCTTCAATCCCATTTTACGAGGGGCACCCGACGGGACCAGCGAACGGGTGCCAGGACGCAGTATGACATCGCCATTACACATGAGATCATTTAGGAAAACCTTAAATCATTTGTCAAAATGCCGAAAATTATCTGCTGCTTTCACATAAAACAGCACCACCCCTGTGCACAGGCCTTGTCTGGTACTGCAACTCAACCCCATTCACATCAATGTAGCTGATATGTAATACCAGACACAACCCAAGGGCAGTGGTGGCGCTGTTTGGGGAATAAAAAAAGGTCCTTATTTCTCTTATTCTGGAGGCGAGCATTCATTTTGTTGGGTTTATTTGAGTCTTTATTTTTGCTTTTAGGTTTAGTCGATAATGGCAGCGTCCGGACGGCGTTGTTTAATATCATGGTGAAATCTGTAATTTTCTCAAGCAATAATATGGAAAACTCTCACGTAGAGCGGATCTAATCCTTAAAGGTATAATTTAGGTTTACTTTTCCATAGACTCCTCTGTGATTAAGACTGGAGCTATAAAAGCGCCTTATGATCAGAGGTCGAGCCTGAAGCTTTGGGCTCTGGTACAAGGGTCTGTTCTGAGACCACCACGTAATGACTGCAGCTGAATGCATCACATTAGCACACGTCTCCTGAAATACTCTGTGCTGCTGGCAGCCCTGATCCACAATAACCTTTCATTGCAGTCTGTCCCCTCATTCCTACATCTTACCCACTTGTCATTTGGTCACTGCCTCCAGCAGGGTCAGCACACTCCTCCTCTCCTGCTGCTGTGTCCTTGGTCCTAAATGTGTGAAATTGAGATTAAAAAAATAATAATAAAATGATTAAAAAAAATAGTAACCCTTACCCCAGAAGTCAGGTGATGTTTAGTTTCACAGCAGGCTGTAAAGCAACATACTGGACTTGTATTGATTGCATTCTCATAGTGACCTCTAGTGGTCAGTATGAAAAATAATATATAATGTATAATGCAATCCATGTTTTTTTTTTGTTTTTTTTTTGTACCCAGCAATATTTCAGCAGATCATCCCTTTATGTAGCCTCATATATCAGGGCCACAGTTTGTAATAGTTGGTTTCTTGCAGCAGAGGCGTCCCGGTCTGCATGTGAATAGGATGCAAATGAAATAATCCAATTGTGTGTCCACGCGGCAGCCCTTGAGATACACGATGTTCTTGAGTGCAGACGCATCGGGCGGGAGCTGGCTCGCCATTTACAGAAGTGGCTCGCTGTCTGGGACAGACCTATTTCTGCACGGCTCAAAGGGCAGCGTCTTGTAACGTCCGTCGCCGTAAATGGCGCCATTTGCAAACTACATTATTTTTTTCTCATTGTTTTGCAAATTCCGAGAAAAGATCACAGACCCCAATGTTTCGCTAAAGCATCGAAGGCGCGTCCGAAGGAAAATTCTTCATCTGTAGAAGAGAAGATGACTCCATCCAAACCATGGTGAACCTCAGACATTGGGGGCGACCGAAATTCAGGAGGTTGTCACTCAGGATTTTACGGTACATGGCTCCATCCATTCTCCCATTGATGCGGTGAAGTAGTCCTGTGCGCTTAGCGGAGAAACATCCCCAAAACATAATGTTTCCTCCTCCATGCTTGACAGTGGGGAGGGTGTTCTTTGGGTCATAGGCAGCATTTCTCTTCCTCCAAACACGGCGAGTTGAGTTAATGACAAAGACGTCAATTTTTGTGTCATCTGACCACAGCACCTTCTCCCAATCACAGAATCATCCAGGTGTCATTGGGAAACTTCAGACGGGCTGCACATGGGCCTTCTTGAGCAGGGGGACCTTGCGGCACTGCAGGATTGTAAACCTTTCATAGATTGGATTCTCCTAGCCAAAAAGATTAAAGTTATTTTTTGCCACCTTTCAGCTAAAGACATAAAATCAGTGGGAAGATCCAAACCTACAAAGTGTAGGTATTACAGATGGGTCCCCAAGTCTTGACATATCTCCAGGATGAGCCGTAGTCACGGGTGGTAACGACCAAGGGTGGAGAAGAATGAGCTCCACCAAGTAGACCACTGATCTGCTCCGATAATGGGTATTGTCCATCAGTGTTTGTAAATATCATCAGAGCTTATAACATGACTTAATACTTGGTGGTAAAACCCTTGTTGGCAGCACAGCAGTCAGACTAGTTTGTAGTTGGTGATGAGGTTTGCGCACATGTCAGGAGGAATTTTGCTCCTCTCCTCTTTGCAGATTATCTCTATATCAGTAAGATTTGGGGCTGTCGCTTGGCAACTCAGAGCTTCATCTCCTCCATAAGTTTTCTATGGGATTAAGGTCTGGAGACGGGCTAGGCCACTCCATGACCTTAATGTGCTTCTTTTTGAGCCACTCCTTTGTTGCGTTGGCTGTATGTTTTGGGTCATTGTCTTGCTGGAAGACCCAGCCACGACCCATTTTTAGTGTCCTGGCGGAGGGAAGGAGGTTGTCACTCAGGATTTTATGGCTCCATCCATTCTCCCATTGATGCGGTGAAGTAGTCCTGTGCCCTTAGCAGAGAAACACCCCCAAAACATAATGTTCCCACCTCCATGCTTGACAGTGGGGAGGGTGTTCTTTGGGTCATAGGCAGCATTTCTCTTCCTCCAAACACGGCGAGTTGAGTTAATGCCAGAGAGCTCAATCTTTGTCTCATCTGACCACAGCACCTTCTCCCAATCACAGAATCATCCAGGTGTCATTGGGAAATTTCAGACGGGCTGCACATGTGTCTTCTTGAGCAGGGGGACCTTGCGGCACTGCAGGATTGTAAACCTTTACTGCGTGATGTGTTACCAATGGTTTTCTTGGTGACTGTGGTCCCAGCTGCCTTGAGATCATTAACAAGTTCCCCCTGTGTAGTTTTAGGCTGATCTCTCACCTTCCTCATGATCAAGGATACCCCACGAGGTGAGATTTTGCATGGTGCCCCAGATTGATGTCGATTGACAGTCGATTTGTATTTCTTCCATTTTCTTACTATTGCACCAGCAGTTGTCTCCTTCTCACCCAGCGTCTTACTTATGGTTTTGTAGCCCATTCCAGCTTTGTGCAGGTCTATGATCTTGTCCCTGACATCCTTAGAAAGCTCTTTGGTCTTGCCCATGTTGTAGTTGTTAGAGTCTCTATGATTATTTGAGTCTGTGGACAGGAGTCTTTTATGAAGGTGACTATGTAAGACAGTTGTCTAATGCAGGTAATAAGTTGATTAGGAGCGTCTAACTGGTCTGTAGGAGCCAGAACTCTTAATGGTTGTTGGGGGATCAAATACTTATTTCTCACTGCAAAATGCAAATAAATGTATATCATTTATGCAATGTGATTTTCTGGATTTTATTTTTGATATTCTATCTCTCAATGTTAAAATTATCCTACCCTTAAAATTATAGACTCTTCATGTCTTTGTCAGTGGACAAACTTACAACATCAGCAAGGGATCAAATACTTATTTCCCCCACTGTACAAGCTCTTCAATATTGAGCTTGTAAGCACTGGTTTGACAGTGGCCAGGATCTCTGGATGGTGTGCGCTGCTACCTCCTAATCCCAACCAGGTTCAACACAGTTTTTACAAGCTAGAAAGCAGCGGTGGTCGGTCTCCAAGGCAACGAGCTGTAAACAAAAGTGTTAATATCTCAAGAATGGCAGTAAATCGCAAAAGTTCTCGTTATTACAAATTCTGTCTGACAATAACTTTGAATGATCCTTTAAAGGGGCACTGTCGCTGGCATATTGGAGCCAAATGCTGCCTTTAACAATGTCATATATAGGGGCAACGTAGAGGAACCATTCCTGTCCTGCACTGGTAGATTTCAGGTGGTCTCTTAAGGATCGCTGTAGCTGGCACCATACGGGGGCGCTATGGTTTTCTCCCTAATAAGGGTATACTTTCCAGCCAGGGGGGCTTTTCTGTCGGTCTTTTTTGCTTATAAAATTGTCGGACTGTATACGAGGTGACCATATTGGATGAGCAGCGGATGCTGGCGGATGCCCCTCTGCCAACTTAAAAGATGAGAATAATTTCTTCCCGCTGTCTAGTAAATTGCAAACGAGGGACGCGCTAATGATTCCCGCAGCGAAAATGACCAGCGCGCAGCGAAAATGACCAGTGCGCAGCGAAAATGACCAGAGCGCAGCGAAAATGACCAGCGCGCAGCGAAAATGACCAGCGCGCAGCGAAAATGACCAGAGCGCAGCGAAAATGACCAGCGCGCAGCGAAAATGACCAGCGCGCAGCGAAAATGACCAGCGCGCAGCGAAAATGACCAAAGCGCAGCGAAAATGACCAGAGCGCAGCGAAAATGACCAGCGCGCAGCGAAAATGACCAGCGCGCAGCGAAAATGACCAGCGCGCAGCGAAAATGACCAGAGCGCAGCGAAAATGACCAGCGCGCAGCGAAAATGACCAGTGCGCAGCGATCCACCAGAGACTTGTCTCACAGACGAGGGATTTTCTCCAGAAGTTTGAGAGCGCGATGACGGGCAAATTGCTGGCAAGTGGCCACACACTGGTCCTGAGGAGCCCGGCGCTGCTTCTGGCCTGACATTACTGCACCCGGCACCTGCTGTCTTACTAATGTCTGCAGACAATCTGACTACTGTGTGACGTCTCAGGGTGGCAGCTCCGTCCTGTTCTGTGTCTGATTTACAGGAGCTCGTGGGAGGTCTCCCCCCTAGATAGTAGCCGGGGTCCCTGACTGATGAGTGTTTGCCAAACCTGAGGTTTGTGCTGTGATGTGAGGACCAAAGTGTCTGATCAGGATGCACATATCCCACATACATAGTACAATCTGTGCCTGCTATTGGAAACAGCAAGCCTGATGTCAGACACACCCAGTAACTGAAACAGCAGAATAGTGAGTGCAGCTCTGGAGTATAATACAGGATGTAACTCAGGATCAGTAATGTAATGTATGTACACAGTGACTGCACCAGCAGAATAGTGAGCACAGCTCTGGAGTATAATACAGGATGTAATTCAGGATCAGTAATGTAATGTATGTACACAGAGACTGCACCAGCAGAATAGTGAGTGCAGCTCTGGAGTATAATACAGGATGTAACTCAGGATCAGTAATGTAATGTATGTACACAGTGACTGCACCAGCAGAATAGTGAGTGCAGCTCTGGAGTATAACACAGGATGTAACTCAGGATCAGCACAATGTTTGTACAGCGCAATTCAGCAGTAAATACTCTCTTCACATCCATAGTTAACACCAAAATTTTTTTTTTTTTAAAGAAGCATCCTCTCACCCCATCAGGCAGGTTTACTGTCGTCTATTGGAGCAGTTCACTCATCCGCTCAGATCCTGGAGGCTTTTCTTGTCCGTTACATTAGTGCGGTTTCTATGAACGTCTCCCTCACATTGAGCAGCTCCGGCCATTATTGGATTTGGGCCGGTGGCCGTCACACACACGTCAGACCTTTTCGAACTGTCACTATTAATAATCGGAGCACAAAGCATAAAACAAGTGCACTGATAAGCGCACAGGTCCGGAGTGATCGGCATGGACTCAGGTGACAGGAGTGTGAGCAGTGACGTCTTCCAGCACATTCATTTTTATGATAATGGATCCCATAATACAATGTTGCCAGCGATCCTGGTGCGTTTGCTGCAGTTGTATCCGGTCATGACAATGCTCTGACATTTATTTTGATACATTGTAACAAATAATCCAGATAGAAGAGAAATGTGTTCTACTCACAGAGGATTGTCCAGACAGGACCCAACTGTTACAAATCCTCAGCTGTGGGAAGAATTACAATATGTCTCTAGAACCCTAGAATATCCTAAGAAACGCTGAGTCCGGAAGAAGCACAAATTTCATTTTTGTTTTTTTTTTTCTCTTTAATGCTGCGGCATGAATTTTTTTACCAGGACTCGCAAAAAAAAAAAAACAGTTTGTGGGGTAATTTTCCATTAGATTTCGGTACAGAAATTGCATAAAGGATTCAATGTGAAGAAGAGGTGGCGTTTCCCCCCAAATTATGTGAGAGATGGCATCCTTAAAGGGATACTAAATCTTGACATTAAAGGGGTTGTTCCATCTTGGAAATGTATGGCATATTCGCAGGATATCACATTATTGGCTGATTTATGTGGTGTAACTGCTGAAACCCACTTATGTCCTGAGAACAGGGCTGTTTTCCCCTGTGGGGAGTGGGGTTACTATTAAAGAGGATATTAGGGTACCCCCTTTTGGCCAGGGCAGGTACCCAATCTTGAAATAGCCTCTTTTTGTTGCAGAAATGAAAATGACTTGGACCTTTTAAAGATGACTGCACATGTCACAGAGTATGATCATTAGCCATCCACAAATTTTACTTAAAGGGGTTGTCCTGTTTACACAAGGAATGGGGGGGCACTCTTTTATCCCAGAATGTCTTGTACAGGACTAATAACAGGTCCTCATGTATATGGTCCGGGTTCACGGCCAGATGGTTCTTTTTTTCCTTTCTTCGGCTAAAAATGATGACCTCATGAAAGCCGAGCCCTGAAAACGTAGAGGAGTAATGGTCTCATAAATGAGATTTACAAAGAAGTTGGGAAAGATTGAGAGTCCTGGGTAAGTTATCGGAGACGTCTGAAAATGTCCAGAGCAAAGTGTTCTGCTCCGGAGTGACAGATTGCGGAGTCGCGGCCAGCTTCTGCGTCTTGGTCACATACATTAGAGGAAGCGCAGCCAGCTGGCCTCATGACAGACATAACAAATCCTCTCGTTTCAGAGGGGAAAATAACTTACTGGTGCAGGGAATTATTATCCTGGACAATTTAATCCACTCCGTGACTCGTCTGAAGGATTCGCGTTGCAACGAAGGAATTTGTTCTCCGCTTACGGAGAGAAGCTGCTGCTCGTTTCAAGTATAGGATCAATTTATGTCTCCGGGACAATGGCCGATCCATCACTGTCTGCTGAATATTCCTTGTAATAGAGACTTTGGGTTATTGAGATGAGACGGATCAGAGCTCAGCAGGAGAATCGATGAACAAGATGTTATCAAGTCGTATCACCAACTCTACCCACGAAGAAGAAGATGAAGAAGAAGAAGAGGAGCTTTCGCCTCAAGCTGTCATAACAAATTAAAAAAGTTATAGAAATCTAATGCACAATAAAGGTTGATTATTCTGTGGACTTCTCCTTATCAGCCTTTCAGTGGAGGTTGATGGACCCTCATAGGCTCTTGAGGCTGGAGCAATCTGAATTGAACATTCGCATGGGGTCTGTGTTGTTTTGCAATGGTTAAAGGTGAACATAGACCTTGATGTCCTCCCACCATCTTCAGCTGACAGATTGTGGGGGTTTACTGGTGAAAGCATGGTGGTTACACACAGTACAGATGCACAGAGCTTGGTGGTTACACACTACAGATGCACAGAGCTTGGTGGTTACACACAGGACAGATGCACAGAGCTTGGTGGTTACACACAGTACAGATGCACAGAGCTTGGTGGTTACACTCAGTACAGATGCACAGAGATTGGTAGTTGAACACAGTTTTGAGTCATAGAGATGTTGGTCAATTGATCTGCATGTGTGACTTCAGATCAAGCCTAATTGCATGCTTTTACTATACATGTATTCGAGCCTTCAATACATTTTTTATTTGGTATTGTCTATGCAAACATTAACAGTGCAGGGCCTGCAACAACACATTGTAAAACAGCACGTGTCCATATACATAAAACAATATAACATCACATGACGTACAAGGTAATGGCCACCAGTGACTTTACTGGTGACCCACAGTTCTGAAATACATTATGCAGGAAATGTCCAAGGGCCGGACAGTCCCCATGGATCCCCCTTGTGCTGGAGCTGTAGGACCCCATAACCTTTACACTGTGATGTTCTCTGCCTCCATTGTTTCTCACTCGCCTCTATATTATCTGCTTTGTATTATATTATATTTGTTACATTATTATATTGTTATTCTTGGAATGAAGGTTGTTTTGTGCCGTCTCTTGTAGCATTACCTTTCCCCGGATAAGACTTATTTTTTTATCTCTAAATGGAGAATATCTTCCTATCAGGCAGACCCGAGGCGAGCGCCTTCCTCTCCGAGATGTGGTGAATGTGTTAAAAGAACAGAGGCGGCTGGAGAAACCTCAATAAACAGGGATTTCAATGAACACGCGTTCTTCTGGCCATTACTATAGCAACAAATAAAATCCCTGACATAGAACGGAGAGGAAAATAATAAAAAAGCCACCTATGAATGCTAAGAGCCCTTCAGGAGCACATTCAGTTTATGGCCTGACCCTCCGGGCCTCTTGAGTCGCTCGTCGTCTTTGTTCCCTACAGAACCTTTCAACTCTTTTTCTAACTTCTGAGATGGTTCCTGGCTGTTATGGGTTTATATATGGTGCAAGGAGTCAGGGGTATTGGAGGCACAGGGGTCTCAGCCGCACCTTAGCCTTCTGCACGAGGGGCCTTATAGTTAGAGACGTGGGAGCCATGATACTTATTTTGCATCAAAAACCGCCCATATATTCATTTTGTTAAGACACAAGTCCATAAAGTTAACTAAGACCCCTTACCTGTTCCTGAAATATGTTTAGACCCCAGACCGGACCCCTCAAATTTATCAGACCCCAGATTAGACTGTGAAATGAATTCAGACCCCAGATCGTATCCTAAACTGAATTGAGACCCCAATTAGATCTCTAAATTAATGTAGCAATCTGGTCTGAGATCTCATTAATTTTCAACCTCCGATCAGACCCTTAAAAGCAATCAGAGCAGACCCTTAAAATTCATTCATACCCAACCCATACAACTAAACGGACCCCAGACCAGATGCCTAAAATTTAGTAGGACCTCCAGATTAGACCCTCAAATTAATCAGATCCTAGACCCCTAAAATGAATTCAAACCTAAGACCAGACCCCTACTATTAATCAGAACCCAGAGTAGACCCCTCACATTAATCAACCCCCCAATCCCTCAAATTAATGGGACCCAAGACCCTTAAAATTAATTCAGACCCAAGACCAGACCCCTACAATTAAAGGGACCCCAGACCAGATGCCTAAAATTAAAAAGACCTCCAGACCAGACCTTCAAATTAATCTGACCCCAGACCCCTAAAATTAACTCAGACCCAAGACCAGACCCCTACTATTAATCAGACCCCAGAGTAGACCCCTCACATTAATCAGACCCTTATAATCAATTGATTTCAGACTACTAGAATTAAATTCAGACCCCAGACCGGACCCATACAATTAATCAGGTCCAAGACCAGTTGTCAAAAATTAGTCGCACCCCAGATTAGAGCCCTCAAATTAGACCCTTTAAATTAATTGACTCTGACTACTAAAATGAAATCAAACCCCTGAGCAGACCCCAAAAATTAATCAGACCCCAGAGCAAACCCTTCGCATTACATTACATTGCATGGCCGTATTCAAGTTTCCAAGTTTTGGGAAAAGTAAAAAAAATATATATTAATTTTTCCCTTCTATAAAGACCCCCAAAATTGGCAGGTCCCTGTTTTAGTAAAAAGCAGATTTTTAGACCTCAACATGAAAAGAGCAACCGTCGTCTTTGTTTCTTAAATCAATAGTATACGCGAGGATCAGCAGCTTTGTAATATATCTTATGGGAAAAAATTATATGTTCTTCTTTCACCTCCTGGACTGATCTTTCACTCTTGATTCAGGGGTAAAATCTGTAACATCTGTATTCAATGACTTTACCATTTCTGAGAGAGGAGATGACAATTGGTGCTTATAAACTTCTATGTAGGCGGAGGAGCTAGAGGCCAATGCAGACATTCTGCTGCAATTTCTCCTGAAATGACAGGTTCTCCATAGGACTTTATGAGCACCAACTGTCATCTCCGACCTCCATAATATCTGTATTCACTGAAAATGGAGACGTTTGAGACTAAAAGATCAATCCGGGAAGAAAAAGGAGCAGATTTCTCTGATTTTAAAAAACTGACATATTTCTTATTTTCAGGTGTATTATGATTTATGAAACTAAATAAATAAAACTTTTGAAAAACATTTGTTAATAAAGTGGAAATCTCCCTATTATCCTGCCATAATGGAGGTGCCCTTTATCAGAGAGTGGAGTGCGCAGATGATGGAGAACATGGAGGGGGGTGTCGGGGCTGCTGTACGGACGCGGGTGAAGGGAGCAGAGACAGTAAAAGCTTAAAATGTTTGTCTGCTTTTGTCATTGTCCAGGCCGCCGTCTGCAAATGTTGATCTGCAGCCAAGATGAGAATAAGCCGCCCATTATTGTAATGCTTTCCATCGGGGCCACTAACCCTATTAGGCTCCCGGGCGGCCGGCTGACCAGCTCTGTGCGGGTTAATGGTTTGTGGGTGTCAATGAGAAGACTCTGTATGTCCCTGTCCCCTTACTAATGACATCCACTCCCGGCTGATGATCCCGTCATCTAGAACAGACTTGTTAATTCCTATATGACTTCACGCCGTTTTACGCTTTGCAATGCCAGATGTTTGTATCACGTATTGATCTATTACTCAAAGGTCTTACAAATCAATAGTTGGATTTTTTTTTTCAAGCTGAAAGCTAAAATAGCATTTTGAGAATTTTTTTTTTTTTTTTTGTCGTCCTGCTCTTTTTTTTTTTATCATTATGCGGAGTTCTCCATATTTCCATATCGCCACCATAAAGCATGCAAGTCATGGTAATATTTGTCTACATGAACATTAACCATATTTATGACTTTTATCCTGCATTTTTCACCCAAATTTTCCTTTTGTAGTCTCTATCTCTAATTTTCAGTTGTCTCTGAGCTGCTGGGTAGACACTATCTGCTATGATGTCTCCCATACGTCGTGCACAGACGCGAGGGAATCCTGCTCTCTTATCTTTATGTAACACATGTTCAGAAGCAGTAGCATGGAAGACATTACACACCAGTACTGAGCAGTGTAGCTGTAGTTACAGCTCTGGGGTGAAATAAAATACTAGTTAGGAAGGAAAGGGTGGGTAGAAACAAGCTGCTATGCAGTCTCCCATACACAGGACACACAGATGCCAGGGATTCCTGCTCTCTTGTCTCTATGGAGCACATGTTCAGAAGCAGCAGCATCGAGGACACTATACAGTAGTACTGAGCAGTGTAGCTGTAGATCCAGCTCTGGGGTGAAATAAAACACTAATTAGGAAGGAAAGGGTGGGTAGAAACAAGCTGCTATGCAGTCTCCCATACACAGCACATACAGACGTGAGGGATTCCTTCTCATTTGTTTCTATGGAGCACATGTTCAGAAGCAGCAGTACTGAGCAGTGTAGCTGTAGATCCAGCTCTGGGGTGAAATAAAATACTAACTAGAAAGGGTGGGTGGAAACAAGCTACTAAGGTGTCTCTTGCATACAACACATACAGACATGAGGGATTCTCTCTGTCTTTATCACATGTTCAGTCAGAAGCAGCAGCATGGATGACATTATACAGCAGTGCTGAGCAGTGTAGCTGCAGATTCAGCTCTAGGGTGAAGTTAAAAACTTAAAGGGGTTGTCCACCTTTGGGGATATTTTTTTTCTTACTTGTATATATCTGATGCTAAAAATCAGTTTTGCAATCATTTGCCTTAAAAAATGTGGACTATTATAGACTATATATTGTGTGTATATATGTATCAGGGCATTAATAGAGGCCAGGTTATATCGCCCACTGATAGTTTATTGTTTGTAGCGCAACATTATAAGATTGCAACACCTTTCTCCAGAAGAAAATAACTTTGTAATGGGCAACCAATATTTTTTTTCTCTATATGGGGGTGAAAACTTGGGATAGTCGCTCCCTAAGGATGGTTCCTGGTTTGCCGACACGTTTCCCCGTGGTCAGGATGACCACAGATGGTGTCTCTTCTCCAGTTTAGATACTTTGCTGAAACTTGATAATATAATAAGTGAGGTTTTACCAGTGTAATAATCTCATTGACGACGGGGCCCGGCCACTCTAGCAGATGAATTTTGCATATATTAACAGCAGACAGATGGGGCGAGTCAACAAACTGGGAACAAAAAAAGACAACTCCGAAAATGGATTAGGTAATTAAAAGTTTATGGAAGCTGCGGCAGATCCAGAGCTGTCAGCAGAAGTGAGCTGTAAAACTCCCGGGCATCCTGGGAATCCCACCCCGGCTGTCACTGCTTCCTGGGATTAACTAATTATTGCAAAATTTAGATCTGTTCACTTTGGGCTTGTGGGTGAAAGATGGCGCATGCTGGAGGAAATAGAGAGACCAGGACAGACAGTTGTGTAACTAGAGTCCAATGGGACCTGGGCCCCCCAACTGCATGTTGGTCAGAAGTATGGGCCCTTGTAGCGTACTATATCCTATAAAAATATGCATATTCGTCCCCCCGTGTAATAATGTCCCTCATCCTGTGCCCCATTCTGTTTATAATGTACCCTATCCTGGTATGATGCCCCCCATTGCTGGTATAATGTCCCCCATCCTGGTGTAATGTCTCGCTTTGCTGGTATAATGTCCCCCATCCTAGTATAATGTCCCACATTGCTGGTATAATGTCCCCCATCCTAGTATAATGTCCCACATTGCTGGTATAATGTCCTTCATTGCTGGTATGATGACCCCATCCTGGCATAATGTCCCCCTATCCTGGTATGATGCCCCCATCCTGGTATAATGTACCCCATCCTGGTATGATGTCCCTATGCTGGTAAAATGTCCTCCATTGCTGATATAATGTCCCCCCATCCTGGTATGATGTCCCCTATTGCTGGTAGAATGTCCCAATCCTGGTGTAATGTCCCCCATTCTGGTATAATGTCCCGCATTGCTGGTATAATGTCCCCCATCCTGGTATAATGTCCCCCATTCTGGTATAATGTCCCGCATTGCTGGTATAATGTCCCCCATCCTAGTATAATGTCCCACATTGCTGGTATGATGCCCCCCATCCTGGTATAATGCCCCCCATCCTGGTATAATCCCCTCATCCTGGTATAATCCCCTCATCCTGGTATAATGTCCCCCATCCTGGTATAATGTCCTCCCTGCTGGTCCCCTAACGTTCTTCTCTACTATAAAAAGAAATTAATGATTATTCTCCTCCATTTTTATGCCACGTGGCGTCCTCTTCTGTAGCTGTCGCTGGAGCCGGCAGCTGACTTTGGTGTGCCAGTATGGGCACCACAATCCGATAGCCGCCTCTAATTGTCCAGCGGCGTGTATTGCAGCGCAGGGAGCCGGCGGGTCTCTGCCTTGTAATCCATTTCACCTGAATGTGCGTCCGATGAAGCAGATCTAGGTGAGATTGGCGTGGGCAGACCCCCTCCCACACGGGCAAAGGGCACAGGGTGCAACCGCGATTGTTACGCCCCTGAGCGCAGCCATATTAAATGTTTGATTCACTGAGAAAGTGAGTCTGATTGCAGAGTGTCCTATTGCTTAGACCCCAAGTGATCAGCTGCAATTTCATTTCCCAGCAGCGCCACCAGAGGCAAAATGTGGTATTGCACAATTCTGATGAAATTCATGGGCTGTCCAAATAATGATCAGAATTATCAGATACTCACAATACTCTCTATGTAAGATGTCATTTTCTAAATGAGACCCCTATAAATATTGGAATGTTCTGATACAAAAAAGCACTTAAAGAAGAAGACTTGTCACCTGACATGGTAATTTCTCGTCTTCTCCATGACAGAAGCACTCTGCTGCGTCTTTTCTAGGAATTGTTCATCCTCTGTCATTCCTCCTGGATATTTATCAATATGTCTGTGACAGAACGGTTGTATAATCCTAATACTAACAGTGGTGTTTTAGGAGACGAGCTCTAGCCGGACTCCGGTATTGCTCATTTTTATATTAGGATGGAAAACGTTCACAAAAGATTCTACAGACATTGTTATGTAGGTTTAGAAAGTAATTACACCGGCCTCATCAGGTCTAAAAGATCTATCTAGTAATGTATCGTGAAATTTGGTGACACATCCATTTTAGACTGACACATCAGGAGAGGGGAGAGGATTGGACAGTAATAAGTTCATTTGTTTTCTAGAATGACTACCGATGATTGGCTGCAGAAGTACAGACAAGTATGAATGCAAGAAAGTGGCAACTTTGCCTTATTTCTATGTTAAAGAAGCACTCTTCCTCCTCCTTTTCCTCCTCTTCCTCCTCCTCCTCCTCTTCCTCCTCCTCTTCCTCCTCCTCTTCCTCCTCCTCTCATCAAATTTCCTGTCCTCATATTATATTGCAATCATCATATTATTTAACACTGTGTTCTTCCAATTGCTCATTTTTTCCTTCTAAATAGTTAATTCCCTTTTCTCTATGTAGAAACAGGAAGTCTCTTGCCGCTGCATATATCATTCCCCTTTTGAGCTCCAGCTGTTCCCTCCTCCCCCATACAGGGACTTTTGTTGTGACTTATGAGTTATACAGGTAAAATTGGCCTCCTGTTTGTAGATACATTTCAGCTAGTCAGGGTTTAATCACGTGATGTCATAGACCTAATGGAAAAGAGAAGAATTATCTGGGTGAAAAGGCAAAATGTGCAATTGTAAATACAGAGTGCTATATAATATGATGACTGCAATACATTAATAGAATAAAAACATTGATGGGAAGAGGAGGAGGAGGAGGAGGAGGAGTGTCTCTTTAAAGGTAATCAATTGAAAGGGGCTGTTGCTGTGTTTTGTCTTCAGTACGTTTCCTGCGACGTTCTTCATAATCTACCGGATCGCTATATGTTAATTTGAATTCAACTTTAGTTAGTAGTTATATTCTTGTATATAGGAGCAGTATTATAGTAGGTA
>VIAB01000699.1:73461-87812 GCA_009801035.1 Oophaga pumilio
TAGTAGTTATATTCTTGTACATAGGGGCAGTATTATAGTAGAATCAGTTTTTCTTTGGCGGAGTTTTAGGCTCCTACCTTGTCACAAATAATCTTACAGTATCAGTGTATGAGGCCGGTAATAGAATATGTCAGGGTACTTTGTACTTTCTTCCCTCATGCTGTTACTTAGGGCTGATCTTTGACTTGCTGTCCTCGGGGTATACCTCTTTCTGTTGTTCCATGTGTTGTTCTGGTGGAGCGCTTAGTCCATCTTCCCTCCGCTCTCCTGCTGTAGGTGATGGGTTACAGTTGGACGGTGACATCTGGCTGACACATGCCGTTCCCAAGACAAACTCTGCAGCTGTCATATCCTCCATTCCTTAATGCTCTCTGCCCCTCCAGACCTGAGGGCATCATGACCAAGACCGAGGGGACCAGTAAAGTCCCATTACTCATATTATCAATATGTTTAATTATAAAGACATGAGCGGATTAAAATTCCCATGGTAGACGGAAGCAAAAGATGAGCTATTATTAGTTTGCGAATACAGGTCCCCAAGATGTCATCTTGTGTGAAGACTTAATATCGTCTTCATCCATCTTTCAGTTTTCTTAGTCCTTTATAGAATCGATGCAATGATTGCATTCACTTATCAGCCACTAGAGTGCGCCACTTCATCAGACTATGCTCCACTTCTCCCCAGCTGCTTTCCCTGTGTCAGTCTAAACTGCGGATTTTGCATTTTATTCATGACCCAGAATGCACAGGATGGAGAGTGCAAATTAAAAGTTGTTTACAATCAAAGTCAGCACAGCTTTTAATTACATGTTATCTATTATTTAGATTTATTTATTTGTTTTCCTTTGTTACTTTTTTGTTCATTTTTCCCTTTTTTTTTCCAGACTTTCTCCAGTCCTCTGGTTCATTTGGCATTTTTGCTCTTTGATTACACAATACCAATTAATACTTGAGGCCAAACAGTCCATGTAATAGATTTGTTTTGTGCGTTTCATAAATTGTCATGGAAACAAAGTATATTCTATTTTTCCATCAAACGGCAAAAAGCACCTCCACTTAATTCCCCTCTTGGAGGACAAGTGCTTGAGTTATTGACGATGAGCGTTACCAGTGCTCTGTGTTAACCTTATAAATGCCAACCTCGGTGGTCCAATTCCAAGTGACGCGCGCAGATGTAGCAGAGCTGAGCTTGTCACAAAGCAAAATCAATATTGCCATATGCTTTTTCTCTGATCTTACATAGGACTGCATAGTAACCTATACGAAGTGCGTTACCTGCGCCGGATATCCCTTTTAATCAAA
The DNA here is from genome assembly GCA_009801035.1 of Oophaga pumilio. Lineage (NCBI taxonomy): Eukaryota > Metazoa > Chordata > Amphibia > Anura > Dendrobatidae > Oophaga > Oophaga pumilio. Next base: position 74,764 of record VIAB01000699.1, read on the forward strand.
GCTCAGTGCAATCACTGTCAGACAATGAAGACTCAAAATATTTAAAGGGGATGATTATTTAGGGCAAAATGGGCAACATGACACAAGGTGTTCACTCTCTTCATTGTCTAGGAATAGGAGCCATTGCAAAAAGTGTCTCTTACCCTGAAAGGGTTAATGCAGCCATGTAATACATGATATCTTGCAGATTAATTAATTGTATACATTTCTACTTGAGTGTATATATATATATATATAGACGCAGCAGCAATTTCCTGGCCTCAGGAATACGGGCATGGGAGACAACTCAGGATAATGTAAGTTATTCCCTATGTATCTTCAAGAATCAAAACTGGAGCGCTAATAATTCTATTGGCCACTAGATGGCGTATTTAGAATCCTTGAATTCAGTGGAATTCATAAGACTGAATACAGCAAGCGCCATCTAGTGGTGGCTGCCGGATACAGGGTTCCTTACATTTTGCAGGAGTATTTGCATGCAGGGATGACTGAGAAATAAACCACCCACAGGGGGATACTGTAGTCTCCTAGTAAAACAAAACATTAAAAAAATGTATAGGACCCCCACAGGGCATTTATGTTCCTAGAGGAGGACTTTTTGTATGATAAAAGAATAAATATAATGTTAACAAAAAATAAATAAATTAAATAGCTAAAAAAGAATTGCTGCTTCTGTCATTGTAAAACGTAATCCTAATCTCCCCATATATAGGACACCGTACACTTTATTTATAAAAACTACTAAAAAAAAAGAGAATCCGTTCTAACACTGTAGTAAAATTATTCTTGCAGTAAAATAAATTAAAAATACAAAAGCCTATTTGTTTCTTTTTACAGGCATTATGTTATTAAAAGTAGCCAAAAAAAAAAGCCAAAAAAAACAACCCAATGTATCATAAGAAATCGAGCAACCAAAAAAACCCCTAATGTTTTTATTCTAAAGGGGTTAATAAATTGCACAATATCTATCAATGTGGAAACGACAAATTCAGCTCTGCTGCGTCTCTATATAAGATAATTTCCTTTGGAAGGAGACATTAATCTCTTGGCAGTCTGGTTTGGTTTAGGATTTCTGAATCTTGTCTCCTCCGGGACTTGTTGAGGTTTTGTGAGCCCCATGTCTCCCAATAGATCAATATGGGCCCTTTACGCGCAGCCGCCTGGGACGGTTTATTAGTCCTGAGCGAGTCCTGGTTATTGGACGACTCATTATTTAGACAGGAGAAGCTCAGATGTGGATTAATGGGACACAGTCACTGAGCGCCGGTGATTTCTGGGTCCAAATTGGGTTTTACTAAAAGATGCTAAGTGGATTAAAAGGGTTAAAGTCGGTCCCTTAAGGAGTAAGCGGCGTCTCCCACCGGGGTCTAATGCACTTTATTCTATGATATCTATCTGTCTGAGAACCTGACGTGTCAGATGCTATAGAAATAAAATCCTTTAAAGTCATAATTTATTACAATGACTATATTTATATATATTGATTAAATAATCATCCCAACACTATGGATCAGGAGTTTTTTTTCTGCACATATCACTTTAGAGACATGTAGCTTATATAGCTCTTACTTATTTTACTAGTTTGTACAACCTGGAAAAATATGTATAAAATATAATAAAGGCATTACCAGCAAATTGATGGAACAACATTGTACATAAAGTATTACTGTAATTCCCTGTGCCAGGCACCCCCCCCCCCCCCCTTAATTTGGCGTTTATTTTTTATTCCCTGTCTTATCTGATTTTTGTTCATAGATCCATCATGTTTCCATTATGACCTATGGTGCTGTGCATGTGTTTGTATTTTCCGGCAGCACGGATGACAAAGGCCAATACAAGTCTATGGGTCTGTGAAGAACCCGTCCGGCACACGGAGGGCAGCAGCGTACAGTGCGCGTTTAGGCGTGTGTAGAAGATTGATTTTGGCTGATAATAGCTGCACTCCGCACCTGCTCCTGTCGGTGATTCTGGGCAGCGCAGTTACACGGGGGCGACCTCCGGGGTCACTGAGGGCATTGGAAGCTGTCGGGGTCAGGCCCACCATGCTGGATAGTAGCTGTACAGGATTCATCTGTTATACAGACACAATGGGACGTTTGATGTGTTGTAACAGCCGCTCCTGGATATGTTGGAGCAGAGCTGAGTTCGGCATCACTAACACTGTGTTATACTGTATGTAGTTTACATAGGACTGCAGGTTGACTCTGGATCATTATCTGAGCTATAACATGACGGAAATACAAACAATGTTGCGTACTGATACACATGACAAATTAAGCTCTGCTGCGCTTGTATCTCATGTCTTGCATAGTATTTTCTCTCCCATTTTTGCATTATTTTTTGTTTTTTGATAACAATGTTTGCAGATAATATATTATATAATCATAAACCTGCGATGGATGGACGTTTGGCTGCACACCAGGCCACCAGGGAAGGGACATTTAATATAGGACTAGTCCCCTCTAATAATGTATGGCATCTTCCCATCGCTGATGCTCACACTGGGCCACCAGGGCCACTAATTACTGAACGATTGCCTATTGAGAAAGACGTGAATATAGAACCAGAAAGAAAAACTGAAATGTTGATCTCTTGGGAATAGCTGCTATGTTCCTATATGAATGTACACTGGGCCACCAGGGAAATGACTTCTTTGTGACATTTTGACCATAGGGGCCTGCTTTTTGCATTCTCCTTTGGACAGTTGATGTAGAGATGTTTTTGGTACTTGAGGTCTGTGCCTCATTTATGGAGGCTGTTAATTGAGGCGCTGTCAATTTTTGGTCTCTGGAGCTAACTCTGATGAACTTATCCTCTGCAGCAGAGGTCATTCTTTGTCTTCCTTTCCTGTTACAGTTCTCATGAGAGGCAGTTTAATGAAAGCGCTTGATGGTTTTCATGATATCACTTGAGGATACCTTTTTAAGGTTGTGTAAACTTTCCAGATTCATAGAGTTTGATGTGTTAACCCCTTAGTGACCACCTATATGAGTTAAAACTCACCTGAGATAGAAGTGAGTGCAGGGGCTCCCTCTCTAACCCCGCACCATAAGATCATGATTGTGTGGTCCTGATGTTATCCTTGGCAAAGCACAACCATATAGTCTGCCGGCTCTAGCTGCCTGCTCAGATATTGGCTACCTTTAGGTGGCAAAACTAACATTTAGGTAATTTTTGGACATGCCACTTTGTCATTATTTCCTGAAAAGCACATGAAGGGTTAATAAACTACCGTACAGCAGTTTTGTATATATTGAGGGGTGGTGTTTTTAAAATGGTCTGACTTTTTTGTTTTTTTCTAATATATAGGACCCCCCTCAGAATATGCCGGGTATTTAGGTGGAGACTCGTGCGAGTTTCTGGAAAGTGTGACCCCGGCCTTAGAGGGATAATTATTCAATGTTCAAAAATTGCAACATTGTAGAAATTGTCCTCAAATTTCTGATATTTTGATAACTGCAAAACTTATCAACCTACATTTACTAATGACATAAAGTATGATGTGTCAGGAAGAAATGACAGTGTCAAAGTCACTGAGATACTTTGAAACGAGATCTTGCCACATAAAGTGCACGGCCGATCTTAGACATTGGGCCCAGGGATTAAAATAACGGTGGGCTCTCATTTCTCTGCTTACTGGATGGTTCTCGCCATATTCTGGTTATCTCATGTTCCGTAATTCCTTGTCTCTATATGTGTTCCGTTCTTCCTTCCTTCTTTACTTTCTTCCTTCCCTTTGTGGTTTTGCTGCCTTCAGTCTGAATCTATAACGTGCACGTTCCAAATAAGAACAAGGAAAACCATCACAAGAACAGGGATGTCCACATTTTTGATAAGTTCTGTATCCACATGGTGGCGCCAGTGAGTGACATTGCTCAAAATGGCTGTAATGGGGCCAAAATGTACTGAGCTGAAGTGATAGATATTGGATGAATGGATGGATGGATGGATGGATGGATGGATGGATGGAAAGATTAGATGGATTTATGGCTAAATGATGGATGGATTAATGGGTCAATATTGGAGGAATGGATAAATCAAAGATATTGGATGGATTTATGGGTTGATATTGGTTTGATGAAAAGATGAGATGGATTTCTGGATAGATGATGGGTAGATGTATAGATGAATGGATTAATGGGTTGATATTGGATGGGTGGATAAATGGATAAACGGCTGGATAGATGGAAAGATTTTGGATGGATTTATGGTTATTGGTGGATGGATGGATAGATGATGGGTAGATATTGGATGGATATGAGAGGATAGAAGGAATTCGATCCATGGATACATATTAGATTGATATTTATGGCTCTTCACATCGTGCTGTAGACATAGTGTCAGCGCCGGTAATATATAATCACTCCATGCTTGCTGTTCGGCCTCACTAAGATGGAGTTACATATAGGATCATTCTTACATGAATTTTTTATATCCATATTTTGCTGTGTAATCGGGGAGAAAAGGTGGCAATCAGCCACTTGTGGCCCCTCTCTCCATCTCTTGTGGCCCCCCTCTCCGTCCCTTGTGGCCCCTCTCTCCGTCCCTTGTGGCCCCTGTCTCTGTCCCTTGTGGCCCCCTCTCTGTCCCTTGTGGCCCCTCTCTCTGTCCCTTGTGGCCCCTCTCTCCGTCCCTTGTGCCCCCCTCTCCGTCCCTTGTGGCCCCTCTCTCCGTCCCTTGTGTCCCCTCCTCTCCGCCATTTCCCTTTCCGTATGACTACTCGGTCCCTCCGGTAAAGTCATAAACAAGCATCCGCGGCGGTAACGCGGTGCAATGTTCCCCGCGACCTCCTGGGCCAGAAGCTTTTCATTAGTGCTGATGGGCGGCCGGTAATTACAGGAGCAGTCCGGGCCGCTGCTTTACTGCATTGTTTCTTTAATGCAGGCGGATTTTATTGACTTCCTCGGTAATTGGATCTACTCTTCTGTTCTACCGGCTTCGCCTTAATGGCGTTCAGCATCGAAGAAAGAAGCAAAAGGGAAATATGGGTGTAAGTGTTGGCGTTGGATAGAATGGTGGAAATTGGTGTTGTTTTTTTGACCTTGGGTGGCGTCCTCATCATTCTTGATACGGGACATTTGCGTTGCAAGCAGAAATAAATGGAGAAATGGCAAAGTGCAAAATGCCTGGGGGCAAAGCATCTGCATAGAGTAGATCAAGCGCAGAGGAGTCCGGTGCTTCCATGGGTTGTGGCTTCTCGGGTGGCACAAGGGCGACATACACAGTATTGGGCAGGAGCCACCGCTCCACTCGCTGCTGGTCCGATGCCAACTGGAATGGGATTATTGGCCCCTGTTGTGGAGATGGGAGAAGGTTCCAGAAGCGGTACCCGCATTTATCTCCAAAACAGGGGTCCCCAGTCTGGTTCCGGCCGGCATCTGACCCGCAGTGACTGTAGCGGTGGACTTGTGATGGCTTCAAATGCATTTTGAGCACTCTGCGGTATTTGGGTCACCCCATTGCAATGGATGGAGGGACTCATCACTGTAATCGGAGGTGAAACTCGCATCTATCCACGTATATAGGATAAATGTCCCACAAATGGCGCTTGTGAGATAATCCCTTTAACATTCTGGGCCTTTTTCTCATTTCTCTTTTGCACAGTGTTTTTGAGTGGTCATTGCCAAATCCCCGTGTATCAGTGCCGTCCTTATGCAGGGGGACTGTAGACATCCTGGGGGCGCTGGTATCTCTGCAACATCTGCCATCATGGCTGCTACCTGTGCCGCTTTATCTGCTTGTTTCAGAGAGGATCTACCTGGAGAGTGACAGCACTAGTCTGTGCCCCCTCAAGTGTCATTAGTGGGGGTCCCTAATTACCAGATAGACCCGTGTGGGCCCAGCTCCACTTACTGTGATTGAAGTGGGCATTTTACAGGATGCCCGGCGTACAAGTAGCAATCAGCGCCGCGTCCGGCTCCAGGTATATTGTGCGGAATAATCAAGAGCCGATTATCGAGCAGCAGAACCGCCAACAAGTCCCGGATCCGCTCTCTCCTGTCATTTCTGAGTCACCCATAAGGCTGGATGACGGCCCATATGACCGCCATAGTCAGGGGTTCTCAGAAATTGAGCATTTCCCACTTGACTACTATTTTCTAACATCCAAAAACAGCGCCACACCTGTGCACAGGTTCTCTATGGTATTGCAGCTTAGAGCAGTTTGTTTCAATGGAGCCGCAATACCAGACATGACCCCTGGATAGGTGTGGCGCTGTTTGTTAAAGGAAGCAACGCTGCCGCAGCCCTTTACGGTGGGATAGTACGTATGATGAGGCGATTATTTATCCCTATGATTGGACTTTATGTAACTTTCTTGACTTGTGTGTTTTCAGGTGAAGCGACAAGATGGAGGGCGACAGTCTGAGCTGCGTCAAGTATCTCATGTTCATCTTCAACTTCTTCATATTTGTGAGTGTCGCTTATGATTTGACCCCTTCCCGCCGCGGTCAATTTTCATCTATGCACATAATTTAATGAGCATTATTTTTCCTTTGATGGAGTTGCTCTTTCAGGCTGAGCAGTATTATTTATTGATACCATTGTGTGATACATTTCACTGGGGTGTTGGTGGGGTGGGGGTTGGTGGGTAAGGGTATGTGAAAAAAAAACAAAATTGCAATTTTTGATTTTTGATGTATTTTCCTGTTATTTACATTACAGGTTCCAAAATTTCATCACTGATCAGAGTTTAGCAGCTTTGTTTGTTTTTCTTTATTAATTGTACAAAAAATTCTGGGTATTAAAATAGTGACGCAAACCAAAATTCTAGATTTGTTCCAAATCCGGAATGTTTATTAGGAATTTTGTGTTGCTGTGACGGAGCCGAGCTGGAGAATCTCATGACCTGGTCAATTGTCCAGCATAGCGAACACCGAAAAAACGGATCCCAAAAACAATTGCAAAATGTTTTGTTATTTTTTCACCATTTTGTCCAAGTTGTACCGGCAACTAGCGCCACCCAGACAGACAGACGAATGTGATTCCATTAGATTTCCTCTAACTTGTAACTTTTTCTTGACTTTCCCTCCAGCTCAGTGGATCCTTTTTGCTTGGACTTGGGGTTTGGGTAATGGTTGACCCCACTGATTTTCGGGAGATAATTGCTGCCAATCCCTTGATGTTCATGGGTGCCTATCTCCTTCTTGCCATGGGTGCCATGCTTTTCCTGCTGGGTTTCTTGGGCTGTTGTGGAGCAATCCGTGAAAACAAGTGCCTTCTGCTCTTTGTACGTATAATTCTTCCAGCTTCTGTTCCTTAGCGCTAGATGCTTTCTTAAACATTTGAAATAATATTGTGGGCCAAAATTCTTGGTGACTTTGGTGTGCTGGAAAAATCTGTTTGAGTCCCCGCGGCTGCACGTCTACCGGCTGTTTGACAGCCACAACATATTCAGGGATTGGCTAACAAGCAGGGAATCCATGAATATGTAGCGGCTGTTGAATAGCTATGAGACACGTAGTTGTGGGTAATGGACCAAAAATAAGGGGCTGAACTCACTAAGGGGTAGGTTGTGGACCCATCCGACCTCTAATACGGGCAACTGCCCCACTTATGGTAATTCTGCTGAAAGGAGAGCGGGTCTGGGATGGTCAATGATTGTATTATATTTTTTTGGGAAGGGTGTGTGTGGGGGGAGAGGGGTCAGTTATTATTTTCCATCCCCTGGTATGAGATGACCTTTGCTTAGCTTTATGATAAGTAAAGTGAAAATGTGGCTGAATATTTTGGAACATGTAAAATTTTTTGAAGGAAACTTTTACAATAGTTGAATATAAAAGAAAACAACATTTTGTTCAAAAACCTGCTGTTATTTTCTTTCCATTCAAAATGTGCCTTTTTTGTGTTCCAGTTCTTCATGTTTATTTTGGTGATATTCCTCGCGGAGCTTTCTGCTGCTATTTTGGCTTTCCTCTTTCGAGAAAATGTAAGTGTCCTCAGGGTGGATGTTAGGGGTTAAAATAGTAAAGTAACAGATAAGTAAGGGGTACTGGAGACCAGAACTATACAGTGTACTGGCCCTATTTATCCATAACCATCTATTATACTGTTAATATAGATGACACTTATATTGGGGGAGGGTTGGAGAGGAAATACAAGCCAGTAAAAAATACCCTGACAGCCATTAAAGAAATGGCCTATGTCCTGTTTATTGAGCACCATAGGAAGAAGCCAATGTAACAATGTTGTCCTTAGTTACAGATTAGTTTGGGTTCTCCTGGACTTTTGTTTCCTATTACTTGTGTTTCTTATTGCAACCTGGGCCCAATGACGTGAATGGGACGGAGCTGCAATACCGCACACATCCTGTGGAGAGATGTTGGGGCAACTTTGGAAGAAATTATCCCCCTTTTTTTTGAATCTTTCACAATGGTCTTAGTATTGAGAATATATATTTTTTTTTTTTTTTTTTTATAGTTGACCAGGGACTTTTTTACTAAGGACCTAAAAAGACACTACCAGGACAATAATAGCACTGATGCCTTTACATCAACTTGGAATACAGTAATGATTACAGTAAGTGTTTATTTCAATGTAAAAGTAGAAGTAGTGGAACAGCGACGGGGTTTGACATTACCCTCCTGATTAAGGAAATAGATGATCTGGTTAATAGACAGGATATAATTAACACCTCATACTTAGTGTAATGTAAAATAAAATAAGAAATGGCAAAACTATTGTAATACATAATAATAAATAGTTTACCAGCGATGGGGTCCGACATAACCCTATACATCCTGTGAATAGGTTGTATTTGTTTGAATCTTACCGGGTCTATTAACATTGCAAATAATTGTTAACACAAAGCTTAATACAAAGCTACAAATCTATTATATACAAGTAGCCATAATTTCTAATAAAAAACTATGTATATACCATTGGAACATTCTTCCTCTAACATTCCCGTCCAGTTTGAATGCTGCGGTGTCAATGGACCAGAGGATTTCAATGGTGCTTTGCAGTTCAAAACATATGCAATGAATGGAGCCCCTGAAGCCTGCTGTGGAAGAAACATCCTCGAAAAAGCTGGAGAGATTATTGGACGGGCAGAGTGCACGATGGGAAAAGAAATTAACAGACAGGTAAAGAACAAAATTTAGCACCTAAAGTGAATTCATATATTGTCAGGATATCACTATTCCATAAGTTTGTTTTAAATTCAACCATCTTTTTTCCAGCCTTGTAACTTCTGAGGCATGTTAAGGTATACCTATATCCCATCAGAAAATGCTAAAGAACCTGTATCTTCTATTATGTTTCTCTAGGGGTGTTACTCAACGATACTTAACTCCCTGGAGCCCTATGTGTATATTGCTGGAGCATTAGCTATTGGCGTATTAGCGATTGAGGTAAGAAATATAATAAGTGATTTTAGGGAATTTTTTTTGTTTTGGGGGGGGAGGCTTCTAGTGAGGGTGTATGCTCACGGCAAAGTCTTGTGCATCACATATGGTTTCTTTAGTATTGGCAATGTTTTTTGTGAAAAGAACCTTCATACATCGATAAGGCCCCGTCACACATAATGAGATCGCTAGCGAGATCGTTGATACGTGACGGGTTTTGTGAGGCAATGACGATTTCGCTAGCGATCTCGTTACGTCTGACAGGTAGCAACGATCAGGCCCCTGCTGTGAGATCGCTGATCGTTACAAAGCTTCCTGGACCATTCCTGGGTTGTTGCGTTCCCGCTGGGCAGTGTGCATTGCTGTATTTGACACCTAACCAATGACCTCGTTAGCGATTCCGAACTGAGACACGTAGGCGTGCATAAATTTGACTTTTCTGTGCCCCTCGTCCCAGATTGGTGGTCGCTACAGTGTTCTCATTTCCCGCTGTGCATAAAGAAAGCAACAGAATAGCGATTCCATCCTTTGTTTCTGACCTCGTGCTGGATTGCAGATCTTAGCAGAATTCTCCGGGCTGTGTGGAGTCCCAGCCGAAAAAGACTACAATCCACAAAGCAGAACGCTTGTCAGGAACAAAGGCCAGATGAATGGATACAGAGTCACAGCCGAAGAACGCTGCTACGGTCCGAAACCAGAATGCTTGTCAGGAACAAAGGGACGGAATTGTTCCAATGTGGTTCTATTGTAAACCTGCAGCCCAATCAGAACGCAGTAGCGTCCACCAATCGGAGATGATTGGTGACACAGTACAGCCGCTATCAAGGTGTGGAGCGTTGAAATAGCTGCTGTGTGAAAGCGTCCCAACGACCAATGAGATTGTTAGTTAGTTTGCTGTGGCGGCGGAAATAGTTGTGAAGTTCTGCATGTTTGACAGCTCCCCAACGATCACGATACGGCTCTCCAGCGATCTCAAAATGGTGATGTAATAACAATCTCGCTAGCGATCTCGTTATGTGTGACGGGGCCTATAGTGTGAAAGAATGTAAGAAGATGCGCAAGTACAATAGAGGATTAGTTACCAAAATGTCTTAAAATTGTTGCCTTCTGCATGAGTTCTTGGGCTGCTGGTAATAAAGTGTGATTATTTGTTTGTCTTCATTGTGTAACGTGAGTTTTTCCTAAGATGTCAGATCTGCTCATTTGATTGTTGTTCACATACCGTGAGCATGTAGAGATGTGGGCAAAATGTTTTTTTTTCTCAAAGTTTTCTTCTTTGGTGTTTGAACATCTTGTAGTTAGATGTTTGTATTTTTATTGCAGTATAATTAACCCATTAACGACTGTCGATACGCCTTTTAATGGTGGCAGTTAAAGGTACTTAAGGCTCAGTGCTGCTTTGTAATGGCGCTGAGAACTAAGTGTATAGCACCCCCCCAGAGGGTGAACTTTTCTGTGGTGTTGGCTACCGGGGTTAGGTAAGACCCCAGAGAACATGATTTGGGTATGTCCTGCATCCCCCCGTGATAGGGTCTATCACATTGATGAAAAAACACAAAAAACAGTAAATGAAACCCCCCATTATCACTTCCTTAAGGCTAGGATGACATTTGTGTATATGTGTGCAGTGTATCATCTGTATATGCATGAGCATGTCAAAACGCATGTTTGTTTTTGTTTTTTTTGTTATGTGCATTATGTTAGGTATGAGAGGCAAAAAAATGCTGCGTGTGCATGTGTTTGTGTTTATGCGTTTGATATGACAGACACCAAAAGGGTGTGTCTCCTGAAGAACGGATGCGTATAGAATGTATCTGCATGTACGTCCTTGTGTACCAATGCGTTTCCATAGACGGTAATGGGTGGGTTTTTTTTTAGGCAGTCATTTGCATGTGCTTGATTGCGCACATTTGCTGCTTTCAAAAATTCCACATGTTGTGTTTGTTGGACACCATGAAGTGACACACGTGTATGAGTTTGCATGCAGATGCATGTCTCTGTGTACACCATGTTAAAGATATGTAAGTATGACGCATGTGGATCTATGCAGATGAAATGCTGTGCACACAGATGCAAATGTGAAAGCAGCCTTAGTTAGGTAAAAATAATACTCTTTTTATTGTGTTTATTTGTTAAGGCTGTGGTTGTGGTTTGGATTAGTTAGGGGTGTGTTTGGGTTAGGTTTGTGCTTATGGTTATGATGGGATTAGGGTTAGGGGTGTGTTGGGGTTAGGGTTGGAGTTTGAATTTGGGTTTTCCACTGTTTAGGTACATCAGGGGGTCTCAAAGGTGACTGCCATTGATTCCAGGCAATTTTGTTTTGAAAAAGTCAATGGGTGCTCTTTCCCTTGTTAGCTGTGGCATATGTCCAAATAATGGCTTCTCCCCACCTATGGGATATTGGTGTAGTTAGGAGAAAAAGGGTCTCAAAATGTGTTGTGCAATTTCTTTTGATGTGTTTGTGAAAATTAAAAGCAAAAATGTGGTTGTAAACGTTTTGTTTGTTTTTGAAAAAAGTAATATGTTCCTTTTTCCTTACACATTGCTTTAGTTCTTGTGAAGCACTGGAAGGGTTACTAAAGTTATTGAATGTGGTTTTGCGCACCTTGAGGGGGTGGAGTTTTTAGAATGGTGTCAGTTTTGTGTATTTAGTGTTATATTGTCTTTAAATCTAAGGTGGTGTAGTAAAAGAAAATAGTTGTGGGAGAAATGAGAAATGGTTAGTTACCTTTTAACCCTTATAATGTGCTACCAAGCTTAATTGTAATTAAAATTGTGTTGATGTAAAGTAATGTAAAGTAGGTGTGTGGAAATTGTATTAAGGATTTAGTGAGATGTGGCTGTCTGTGATGAAAGGGCCCAAAAAGGTTAAAGTTTGAAAATGATTAAATTAGTGTCAAATGTCTATTTTTAGTCCTAAATAAAGGTAAGTTATAGTGAAGAAATGTTGGAAGTAACATGAAGCCCCATATGTGATGAGCAAATATTCTCAGAATCAGTGGGATATATTGAAGTGCTATAATGTCATAAAGTGACAGTGGTGTGAATAGTAAAAATTGGCTTTGTCATTAAGTAGCAAATTGCCTCTGTGAGTAAAGGGTATGCCACACTAAGCAATATCGCTAACGGGATCGCTAAAAAACGTCACTATTTAGCAATCCCGTTAGTGATGTTGCTGTGTGTGGCAGCTTCCGGCGACAAGGCCCCTGCTGGGATCTCGCTCGTCGCCGGAAACGATCTGGACCCTATTCTCGTCGCTGGCGCTCCCGCTGGGTAAGTATCTATCTCTGTGTGGCACCTTTTCTTAGCGATTTAGCGGTACTTTTGTACCGCTAAATCGCTAAGAAGATCGCTAACGGCGATAGCGTCGTTAACTATATCGCTAAATGTGGCACACATTTAGCGATATTAAAACGATCCCGCTAGCGATCTCATTAGTATGCGCCGCTAACGAGATCGTTAGCGGGAGCGTTTAGTGTGGCAGTACCTTAAGGGGTTAACAGCGTTTGATATGATTTTTTGACTTTGTGTTTTTGCATAACTTTGATGAATTACTGAATAGTTTCAGAGCAGCCCCTTGTTTCTCCTGGTGTTTGCCCTGGTAGCTGGATATGGGGCCCAGGGCCTGTTTTGTGTAGTGTGTAGTTTTCTTGTTGTTATAATTTATTTCTATAGCACCATTGATTTCATGGTGCTGTACATGAG
>VIAB01000699.1:98731-131467 GCA_009801035.1 Oophaga pumilio
CATGCCACTATCGCATCAAATCGCAGCATGCTGCGATTTTTTTAGCACACCGATTTCTGATGAGACAAAAAACCAAAATGAAAACTCACCCATTGACTAACATTGGTCAGTTTTGAATGCGATTTTTTGGCATCACATTTTCATCCAAATTCGGCTCAAGTGAGTATGAGCCCTTACTGGGAATATACCGTCATTCTGTGTTCCTGCATTTGTGGGAGAGAAGTCTAAAGCTTGTAGGTCAAAGAATCCTTCCCTCCTATAGTGACAGCTGCAGGTGACCGCAAAACAACTATTTAGCATCACACCCTGCTGGACAACCATGTAAAGACTAAAAAAAAAATAAACAAAAAATTTACACCTCTTACTTACTTTAGAACAACTAGCCCAAGCTGTATGGTCATGTACAAGATACCTTCTTTTATATTAACAGATATTTGTTTTCCTTTTCATATTGAAATGAGGATTGGCCAGGACGTCCAGAAACTTCTTATTTCAGTCAAACAAAAATAAAATGAAGAAAAAATTAAACTAAATTGTAAAAGTTACAAATACAGGGCTGTTCCTGATTTGGAAATGATGCTTTCATTACTTTACAGATGTCAAAGAGTTGCAAAGCATTCAATATTGCTACCTACAATGTTTCAACCAATAAGTGTAGATTTGTACAGATTTCCAAATACAAATCAACAAAAAACATTGAAAAGTCTATTTACATTAATAACTTATTTTACATTGTAGTTGCCAAAGTCAGCGCCCAAGTACAGAGCCTGCAGACGAGCAGCTTCCTAAACCTGTCATCATTCTGCTTCTCAGCAAACATTTCCTGCCTCCTATAGAACAAATTCATTCACTTTTAAACATATACAGAAGTAGAAGACACATCACTAGACAGAGGGAGAAACCTGGGGACAATATTACTCATCATTCTACCTTATTAAAACACAAAAATAACTACCCAAACAATTACAAAAAGATTTGTCACTATTGTGGAATCACAAGTCCCAGCATGCCTGCCTAACACAGTGTCCATGGTCATTAATAAACAGGTAGTACATACAACCACAATCTGCACAAGAATATTAATGTATCCAAGTATGAATGTCATTATGTATCCCGTAGTCTGAGAAAGTTGAGTGAAAATCAACCTTTACCCCATAACAAAATTAATATATAACAATAACAAACAGCTGATGAAAATCAACACTCACAAAACACACTACAACCCTCAACAGTCTTACAAAAGAAACAGGGAAAAAACAAAACAATACTGCTGCCGACTCCTGAACAGAACATTCACATAGATACATATTAGACATTGAATCTTTCTTGCCATCAGTGTCACTTTCCAATTAGGAGTCGGGAGAAGTAGTTAGGCAACATGTTCACACATTGCAGTTTGTTTTCTCCAGGAAAAACCTGCTCTCTTGTCACTAAAGCAGCTGCTTAAAATACACATCTTGATCCCATTTTTGATGGGCATTGGCTCCGTTGTCAGGATCTCTGGTGCATACTGATAACGTTTAGTGCCAATCAAAAATAAGATAATAATATAAAACTTCCTTAGATTTTGGCCACAAAAAACACAGCTAAACTGGATACCTGCATCTTTGCCACTTACTCTTTGCTTTTTATAGGTCAAAAAACAAAAAACAAAAAATAAAACAAACAAGTGACATGCTGCACTTTTGTCAAATCAGTCAGGAAAAAAATCAAAAACTCCATGACATTTCTACTATCTCATAGCTTTGGCTGGATCCGTAAAATGCTCCTTAACATTTCCATCAGAAAGCAAAAACGCAACGTGTCAACATAGCCCAAGGTTACTACATTTTGAGATATATCATATATACAGGTGTTGCTTGAGTTGTGATCATCACACTTTACCAGATGCAGAAGGAAAAATCTTAACAAAAAAAAATCGGCAAGACAGTGGCTGGGCATGCTGGGAGTTGTAGTGAGTATGGTTGACAGTAAGTGGGCACACTGCCATCATATCACGGATACCCTGCACCAGCTCCAGAATCACAGGTAAATGACAGGAATTATTACCCCCACCGCCTGCAATCACTCGGCGCCTCTCACGTAACGGATCCGCGTCCACTTCACCGCAGTTACATTGTAGACACACATTTCATAGCATCTCTTAGAAGAGGCGGCCGCACTCATGAAGCGGATGATGAGCCTCCTGCTCCAACACAAACAAGGACACATCACATCCAGCAGAATCTGTGCCAAACACAAGGAGGGAGACAATGGCTGCAGGACGTCTCATCAGTGACTGGGACATCATCAGGCCCCACTCCTCACATTGTGACACTGCTATCCAGACAGGACATCAAACACAACCATTTGTGGCTGATGTACGGCGCCTCCCTACAGTCTGGACTAAATATTAAATAGACATTTTAAAAAAATTACATTTATTACATTACAATATTAAATAACTTCTTTCATATCATTCCCATCATTGTTGCACAATTCAATTCTACTTACATTAATATTACCGTTACATCATTCCTGTGTCCGCACTTTACTCTTTTCCCTACAGAGGATACAATTGTAACAAACTGTAATGGTGATGACCTTTCTACAGGATTCATCCTCCAGCAGGATCACTCGTCTGCCATCACTTCACTCATCACTTATCCTCCGCCACCATCATAATCAATATTCATGATCGCCCATCATTAACTGATCATCATCCACCAGGATCAGTCATGTATTTCAACTATCATACCCCCCCAATTATCCACCACCATTGATCAGGCATAGTTATCTGCCAAACTCCATCATCATCACACATAACACGGCAGAGATGATCATCATCACTCAGCAATCTTTCACATTCATTTTCTAGAAGCAATTAGTCATCATTCATACCAGTCATAGAGACTCAGCCAGCATCATCGTGTAATACTGGACAGCAATAATCACCATCATCCACCATGATCAATCAGACATTATCATCTTCCATAATCAGTCACCAAATATCACATTTCATTTCATCAACACCATCAGTTGTAAGTACCAATCATCATCTGCTAGAGCCAATCATCCATCATCATCATCATGTATACCTAGCCAGCAATCTATATTCTACCATCAATCATTTACCATAAACAATCATCTTATCAATTATCATTCACCACAGAATCATTCTTCTTCCATAACACCCAATTATACAATAATCAGCATCCATAATCAGATATCCACCATCGCTCATAGTAAAATAGAGTCAGCAATGAGCATCGTCAGCCATAGTCCATCGCGTATCAGCAATCTACCATCAGTCATCCACCATCAGGAGGAATGCACTAACCACCAATGATCACCACCTTCAAGAATCACCAGTAATCCATCACCAGTAGTCATCATCCAACATGGCAATGGCTGAGGGTGAGGATATCTGCTTTAGACAATCATAAATAAAGGTCAATATGATTCATAAACTTCCACCATCACTCATCATTAATTGTGCTCCTCAGCTGTGCTCCCATCATTTCTCATCAATAAGAATCAATCATCTTCCACTCACCATAAGCAGTGCTCCTCTGCTATCATCATCCATTACCCTCAGTCCTCATCATTTCTTGTGCTCGAGCTTCCAACATCATCAGGAATAATGGGGGAAGGATCAGTACAATCAATAACAATCTCACTGTGATCAGTTATCTGCTAGAAATAAATCCTCATTTACTTTGACATTGATAAAGGTGCTGGTCCAGGGCCAAAACGCGACGGGGCTGATACACACCTTCTCTGAAGCTCCAAGGCTCCTCATCTCCGGTAGCGCAGCAGCCCACCTGTCACCATTCCCTCCATTCTGAGATAGTAGCAATCCGCCAGTTTGCACATTGGTCACTGAAGCTTTTTTACACTCAGACCTCTTGTTCTTTCAGGAACTGTTTTCAGAAGCCTCCTTATCAGTCATTGTAATCCTGCCTCTGATCATAACACAAGATCCACCAAATCACAATAGGCGGTGTCACAGCTCACCTCCTCCCCCTCCCTTCAGTGACCTTTGCACATGCTCATTAGAGGCTTTAATACCAAGACTAGGGAGCGTCTGTTCATTGCAGCTAATGTACATGTGGATTGCATCAAACAATAATTTAGAGTCAAAAATAGCCCCAGTGGTCAGAGTGAGAACTGAAAAATTTAGATTGGATTTTTAAGACATTAGAAAATATATCTATCTATCTATCTATCTATCTATCTATACACACACAATTTAAACAATACGACAGTTTCTGGATGACGCACGCATCCCTTTTTATTAGTTGCAATGTGCTTCAGTGCCATCTGGTGGCTAAATATTGCAAGTGCACCTAAGTTCATTAAATGAATAGAAAAATATTTAGACCTGAGAGTCCTCAGTGGTTGATACCTTTTAATGGCTAACTGAAAAGATGGTAACAAATTGCAAGCTCTCGAGACTACTCAGGTCTCTTCATCAGGCATAGACTAATACAACATCTGAAGAATCACATATTTATACACAACACAGCACAGAAATAATGCAATAGGTAAGACAAGTGACGTGAAGCAGAATAGTCATTATGGCAGAGGGATGAGCATAAATATTGGAACAGTTCATAGATAAGGAGTGTGAAAGTTTTATTACCCTCTGATTGGGGTCTGGTAATGTTTTGTGATGTTTTCACAGGGTATTTGGAGTAAATTCCTTAATTGATGTAATAGGCCATAAATCCATGTGATATCTGGAATGAACCTATCACATGGATTTATGGCCTACTACATCAATTAAGGAATTTACTCCAAATACCCTGTGAAAACATCACAAAACATTACCAGACCCCAATCAGAGGATAATAAAACTTTCACACTCCTTATCTATGAACTGTTCCAATATTTATGCTCATCCCTCTGCCATAATGACTATTCTGCTTCACGTCACTTGTCCTACCTATTGCATTTTTTCTGTCCTGTTTTGTGTATAAATATGTGATTCTTCAGATTTTGTATTAGTCTTTGCCTGATGAAGAGACCTGAGTAGTCTCGAAAGCTTGCAATTTGTTACCATCTTTTCAGTTAGACATTAAAAAGTATCAACCACTGAGGACTCTCAACTCTAAATATTTTTCTATCTACTGGCTAACACGGTACAAAGATATACATCTTTACTGTATTAAATGAATAGAGTCAGACGTCTGTGTTGCTGAAAGCATATTTTATTATGGAAGATACTGAGGTATTAAGTTTAGAAACACAAAAAAATATCATCATAATAATAATAATAATACAACAGTGTTCACAATATCACAATACAGTGATGGGGGAGGGGAGATAACCTGCACCTACAGGCTACATAAAGAGGAGGCAGCAACATCTGGGAGGAGACCAGTTCCTTGGGGAGGCGCTGCCTCTGTGGCCTGCAGGAGACGGATGGACTTCAATAAGTCACTTTTTGGCGGCGTTCAGGGGCCAGGAGTCACCAGCTGCTGGAACAAGCACTCAGTACAATGGTAACGAGGCTCACAATAGTTTGGGGTGAGACAATGCAAAACTCAGGGGGCTGGAAGGCCAACATTAACCCTTTGCTGATAAATACAAATATGGGGGAGATCTCCACCAATGAAAAATATGGAGCAAAATATTATAACAAAAACAATTTGTACTCCTCCCATGATAAATCAGATTCTCATCACTGCTGTCTATTGGGAATGTGCCGTCTGGACATTTCCCAGAGCAGATTTCCTGCTTATGGCAAAATCCATGCATAACATCCTGACACACATCCGTGCATGGACATCTCCTCCTGAGGACGCAGGAAGCCACAATCTCCGCACCTACACAAACTGCTGTCGCATCCTGGGAACAACTTGGCCAACTCACATGTCACTGTAAACATCCACTTTATCAGCAGTACTCCCATATTGCCAGCAGGTGGCGCTGGCTGAATTACCAAATGCACAAAGCTCAGATCCGTCTCTTACCCAGTACTTACATTCTATTTATATATGGTTTTTTTTGGCAGGGTGCACAAACTTACCAGTGCATCATTGCAGGAATGTCACTTAACCATTTACTTGCCAGAGGGGATAAGAAGGCACGGCTTCGGCAGCCAAAGCATTAGTAGCATTTTTTTGGTCTCTTTTTCCAAAATCAGACCCTTCTAATCATCCTCTTAGGTAAAAGCCTAGAATAAATGCCATCTATCTGTTTTCTACTTAAATCCATTTGTCAAAAAACATATGCAGCGGTTGGGAGTGCAGAGGGTGGTAGTTTAGCCATTCAGGAGCATGGAAAAGCCTGGTGACTGCTGCACGCGATGGGAGGCCGTATTGGCCGCAGACATCCAACTATCCAACAGCTTAACTCAGATCTTTATATGTACAAGTGATTGTCGTTGATTCAAGGGGGCACAAAAAAATAAATGCAGAACTTGGGATGGTCACAACCACTCGGTGGCTGAACGCAAGCTTTACCTGCCCACATGGCTACTGAAGGGTTAATATACACACACAACGATGGCAAATACGGTCAAACAGAAAGGTTGATGGCGGCACTGCGCGCCGTGTGTGCTTCATCCAGTCCTCACTGCACGGACCCTGTGCCCACAGCTCCTTGTATAGGGGGCAGCGGGGGCAAATCCAGTCTCTGAAGACCAAGGGGGCTACAGTTCTTGGTTCTAAGAGTCACAAAATAATATTACACCCCCTCTCCAGAAGATGATGGGAATTACTGTGGTGGGAGGAAGAGGATGGGGGGGGGGGGGGACATCCTGCTGCCAAAAAGCTCAGGATCCCTCAGAGTTTCTTGGGTCTGCGTCCCACTTGGTAATAGAAGTAGACGCTGACCAGAACGAAGAGGAGGCAGCTGCAGACCAGAATGGACGCCGCGATGGTCGTGGAGCCCATCTCAATCATGGTCACCGTCGTAACTGCACGAGAAAGTAGAAAAGTCCATTTCAACTTTGCACTCATCTATACAACAAGCAAAGATAAGAAACATTGAAACACATCTAATCACAAAATTTGGCTTCTTTCTCCACTTATAAGCCACTTCTCCTCCCTGTACTCATGATTGGGTGTGAAAAAATACATATCATCTGTCTGGAGAGAAAAAGATTAAGGATCCGATTCCCAGCTGTCCAGAAAAGTCCTTGGAGAGGTCGGGCAGCTGCTTCTAACATCTACAGATAGAGGGCAGCAGAACCTTCTATCATCAGTCTGCACCCACCAGCTCAGAGACAACTGCAAATCAAGAGATGGAGACAGCAGAGGGGAAACTGGAGAAAGTACTGGATACACCTCGTTATCGGAGGTATACGTCTCAGTAATTTACATGCTAGAGATAAGTGTGAGAAGGCCATAGGGCGACAAAGCAGAACCTGCCAACATGTAGCAAAGTGGAGACATTAACGGGAATCCAATGAACGCAGGTGTGAATGGGATACATTATAAGTCCTGTGGAGGACGGACTAACAGGACGCTGGATAATCAGGGGATCGGCTCCGTCCACCATGTCTGGATGGAGACTACAAGCTCTTATTAATAGATCCATCCCTTATCTGCTCTCCCCATGGAAACAGAATCGTCAGCGTCCTCACCGCCATCGGCACACACAGTATCGGGCTACGTTCTCTCCCAGCACACCCCTTTCAATTTATCAGTTTGGTCTGCCCTGAAGACTGCTCCACCCGCCATACAGTACACTGCCTGTCAATCGCGCACACACTTGTTTGGATTCTGGAGAGGATTGCAGCTGCGTGGTACAGAGGTGTCCTTTCTTTCCATCTTGGAGGATATGACAAGCTCCGGAAAATACGCCATTTTGCAAGATTTTGCATGTGAACTTTACGCCACACACTGGCTGTGATGGGAGCTGCAGCTTGTTGCTTTTGCACTCATATAATATATTGATCTTGTGGCGTTATCAATGACATTTGTTTTAAGGCTAAAGGCTAAATATCTGCACCCGGCGTAAAAACCCCCCCATTAAGAATGGATTAATTGCCCTCTCCGTCTTATAAGAGTAAAATAAGCACCATTATACCAGGAGACTAGAAACAAAAAAAAAAGATATTTGCTTCTCCCTAAAACATCGCCCCTCATTTACACAGGCCAGGTCTGGTACTGCAGCGTGATTTGATTCATTCATGACACAAACACTCACCGATGAGCTGTATACTGAGATAGCAGGCTTCCGTCAGCAGCGTCCATCGGATGATCACCTTTTCTGACGTGTACATAGAATTCCAGATAATTAATGAAATACCTGCAAAACACACAGGGAGCCCGTCAGCGACCACAAAGCGGACTACTATAACCAGTATAATCTCCAGCAGACACTCACTGAATAGCGCGCCGCCGTACAGACGCGTGGAGGTTTTACTGCTCACACCGCCTCGATCAAAGATGGCTTCATACAGCTGCTCCGGGAAGGCGAGAGCCTACAGGGCGCAAAAAAGAGAAAAAGTCAGTCTAGGGGTGTGATGACTTTTGCACAAATCTTTGGGGGGCACGTCTACTCCTGGCAGACACTCACAGTTGGTGGAGGTACAATTACCAGCAAAGCAATGCTCCATGGGAAAAAGGAATGCAAATTAGCTCCTCTCCAGGAAGAAGAAAAGTGGCTCTCTAGTGCCACCTGCTGGAAGTATCCAACATATATCGATGTCTGGCTGGGATAAAGCTCTGCAGTGATGATGCGAGGCAGGTCGGACATGGACTTATAGCTACTTCCAACCGGTGGCGCTAGAGAGGCAACTCCTGGAGGAGCCCCACATTCCCTATTCTAAGTGTTGCCGTGTAATCAAATGTCTTTTAATGCAATATTAACATGTCCTAAACTGTCCCATTATTGGCCAATCCGGATTAGCACACTTTCACTGCTCCCCACAAGATCTAGACACTCCTCTCCTTAAATACTCTGTGCAGCTGATTGCACTCAGCCAGTGTGACCCTTCACTTATCTCCAGCCCCTTCCTCACAGGACACCTTCCTGGATGATGGATCACTGCCCCCAAAAACTATTACACTCCTCTCCTTAAATACTCTGTGCTCTGAACGCCACATAGTAAAGGGCCGAAGGTCTGCGACCGCCCTCGTCTCCCTCCCCTTTCTCACATTTAGGATATTGCCCCCTGCCCTCACCAATATTCGTCTCACTCCCAACCATCTGCTATGCCCCCTTTTCCTCTCCTTACAGGACAACCAATCCCTTATTACATAGATACAAAATGAACATCACCCTTTCCTGAAATACTCTGTGCTGCATAAAACCCCACTACTCCGGAGACCTCCATTCCTCCCCAACTTCCAGGATGACAAATCCTAATAGAACTCTGAAATACTCTGTGCTGCAGTCTCCGTACCGATAACCTGGAAGCACGCATCTCATACCCAGCTGCAAATATATCCCTTACCCATGCCCAGCCTCATGCTGTAGGCAGCCATGATGTACTGACACAAAGTACAGGAACATCAGCTGTACAGAATTCATACCGCACAAAATATGTCCAGAAGGAGGAGAGTAAATAACACATGCACCTCTGAAGCGAATGACGGCACTATGTATTCAGGGGAATTAGACCACAGGGGGCGCCACTTCATGAACACAGCTGCAGAAATTAAATAGTTAAATAAGACACAAATAACCCAGGGCTGGATCATCACTGATCGGATCTATATGGCCACAGAGGTCATCACATTCGAGTACAGATCTCCGCTTGCGCTCAGGGACACACCGCTGATAGATCTGGGCAGATTCCGCTGATACTTTGTTACAATTGTGTTCGGTAAACATTCCGCATTCCGGCTTCTTCCATTGGATCATTGCAGCACACAAGAGATCTGTTCAGCGCAGACGATTGCCCACAATGGATACAATGGCAAACAACCCCAAACTATGAGAAGTAACAAATCTGAAGAAATCCGAGTCAGAATGACACCAACAAGATCTCCAAAAAGCAGATGACAAGGACGTCTCATCATGCAACGAGGGGCTCGGCTGACCCCACATACAGAATCTCATCTCTGAAGGCGGACGTGCAGCTTACGGTGGAGTCCCTCAGTGTCAGGGCGTCAGACATGTGCCCCTTCCTTATGACAGAAGGGCTATTATCCAATGCGATACCCCAGCATTGAGGCTTAGATGTCTAAGGCGCAGCACGTATCCAGGCATGATGGTGATCTATGTGAATTATTCAGCACCATGGATGGCCCCGGGGCCCGGCTCCCAACACCACACTTGAGTGCTCTCCAGCTCCCGCAGCAGGGGTAACCCAGCTCTACAAACATCCTGACTGCAACCATAAATAAGGGAGGGACGGAGAAGTTGGGTGATCATCTGCCCACGACTGATAAGAAATCTTCCTGGTTATGATCGACTCAATAGAAGACTGACTCAACCTGCAGTCATCAAAAGACAGAGGCACAAAGTAAGTGCCCCCTCCCCAGCGCCGCACTATCACATTTACTAAGAGCTTATTACTAGAAACACCTCTGTGATAAGAGGAAGGTGGGGGGCGGCTGCCGAGAACCTGGAGTCTCATCACAAGCTCTTTATGGAACAGAACAAAAAAAAATGTAACAAAAACCTTTCTAGATGAGCAGATGAGAAACAACATGTATCAAAGGAGCATTAAACAGCAGGAAACGATGAGCGCAAAGTCTGCAGAGCAGAGACAAGATGGAAATGTCTGCCCAGAGGACCACATTCATTCATTTTCTCCGTCCTCGGAGGGGGCACGGCAGGATATTACACATCGCCACCTCGGGGTAATAATGCCCACCTGCTGTTCGCCCTCTCCACTGCTGCCAGCTTCTTAGCTCGGCTACATAAGTGCAGGCTGCCAAACATGTGTTAATGCACTGCCACACTTAGAGATCGCACCAGCGATCACGACAACAACACGACCTGGCGAGATCACTTCTGCCATCGCTATGTGATCGCTAGTTAGATTCCAAACACATCTCATCAGTGATCTGTATAACGACCTCTGCGGTCGTTAGGAAAACCTAGTCCAACCTGCGACGCTGATAAAGTCGTTCATAAAGGGTGTCACACTCAGCGATTCAGGCTCACCAGCGGGACACCAACGACCAAAAAACAGCTCAGAACGTTCATAAGCGATCAGCCACATCTCAGCAGGGGCCACATCGCTGCTACATGTCACACACAGCTGCGTCGCTAACGAGATCGCTACTGCGTCATAAAATCGGTGACTCTTTAGCGATCTCGTTAGAGATCTCGCTTAGTGTGACAGTACCTTTAATAAACAGCAGACAATCTGAAGCAAAGTGGCAGTGTAAAGCATGGTGGTGGGAATTAAGATACGTAAGCTATTCCTTAAGTTGGTGTCACACAAATGAGCCTGTCACGTTTGTGTGAATCATGCCTACTGAGAAGATTAGACTTCTTTATTAGTCCCCCATGCTTTACACTGCAGCTGTGCTTCTTCAGATTGGCCAATGTGTATTAGACCAAGTTCGACAGAAAGTCACTGTATTGAGAGCAGATTATCATTACAAAAACAGGTCTATTTATTTTTAATTCCAAACAGCGCCACTTCCGTATCAAAGGTTCTGACTGGTATTGCAACTCACAAAATTTCACTTTTGCCAGCTTTAGGCATGATGCAAAGCAGTATATTAGTAATTGGATTTGTACTACTGGTAAAAGGCTGCAATGTCAGCCATACTAGCTATCGCTTCAAAAAACATTGCTGGAGAGAATCAAGACTTACTATTAGGGCAATTCCTGTGAACATCAGCGCAGAGAGGAACTGCCATACTCTGGAATGGAAAAAGAATCCAAATCACAATCATATTGTATCACTTCACTAACTCATTACCCCACTGCCACAGCCGTAATTTTAGGAAATATAAGTAACACATGCAATGCAAATTGTGGCCACCAGGTGTCAGTGTATATACATTATGTATTGTACCGGTTTACTGCATTCTGCAAAAACTTCTAAACAAAAATCGACATTCTGATGATACAACAGATCTGAAAAGGCTGCATGCTGGAGGAACCCAACTACTAAACATTCCTATTCCACACTGTGCATCATTTCCAGAACCCAGAAAGTGATAAGACTTTCCTGTAACGTGACATAACATTATCATTTATAGAGGCGCCCCCGTAGTACATGAATCAGGCCTTACATTATAGATCACAGAGCTTTCAAAATGACTCGTATTGGATAGAAATAGCAGAGAGCTTGTTATTCATCCAAGTCAGAGCGCAGAATAGACGGCGTCCCTACAGAACGCCATAAACGTCTTATACATTCTGCATACTGGACTCCCAACACATCTTTTGCTTATCATAAACGGACCCTTCCCACTAAATGCACAAGTTCTTTCTGATTTTTAAGGTTTTACCTCCACATCTGGAGGACAGGTGCACAATACCTGCGGCCATGCACCTGCCTAGGTAAAGTCATCAGAGCTGCTCACCCCTTTAAGGATCGGCCATTTCCAGAAAACGCTTAATGTCAAAATTCCAAAACAGAATTGACAAGCTGCTGATCAATCAACACTTATCAGCTACTTTAATCCACCTGCACCAATCCAATATCTGCAGCATTTCCACCGTGTGTGAATCTGCCCCAACAATCATGTAGAGACCTGACCAAGCTCTTACCTTAGACCCAGGGGTTCCCGTACAGCAAATTTGATTTCATTCCCTAGAACTTGGCTGATCTGTCAATGAAAGAGAAAGGGTTTACATTTCCATCCTAATCAAACCCTACAAGTGGGGCAATAAGGTCACTTATTACAGGCATCATTATCATTAGCCGAGGATCCAGATTTGCAGCCTCTTCAGCCGCTCGCCTCTCAAGCATCACAAATGATTTTAATCACCGCACGGAAGCCTCGGCCGCCTGACCGCGGAAAGCAGCGAGCGGCCGCTTCATCCTAATGCTAAAGGAGTTTTATTTTAGAGACTGCACTAAATAAATACTTAATGCAGTAATTACCAGCCTGCCAGGGCACTTACACAGAAGCTGGGGGGGAAAACAGAGGGGAGATGGCGCCTGGACGCCTTAAGGGGTTAAGATAAATGCCAGTGATGGAATTCATTCCGACAGCGTCTGATGAGATCCAGAGGAAGAAGGCAGCGCCGAGATGAGCGTGAGGAACGCAACAGGAGAATGGCACCGGAGCAGAAAATCATCAGCGCAAAGGATGTCTGAAGAGAGGATCGGGGTGATTAGGTGGGGGCTAGACAAAAGACTAAATGTAGAACAAGGGGTGGGGGTAAGAGAACCTGCGCCAAGACTGCGCCAACCGGCTCCGACAGCTGTAAGGATTAATAAGGACACCACTAATAAACTTTGCGCAAACAGCAACTTAAAGAGCCAGAACACTCTTCCTTATAGAAGTCACCAGATGTACAGAGAGGTCACCACAATTTCATCAGCTGATCCCAAATCACATCACTAACATGGAGATAATAGCCAATTGTGACTCCCGGACAGATCAGTTTGCTCCTCTCTAATGGCAGGGGGAAGTCACGATTGGCATATATGTTTTTCTAACCAGAGGAGGATTTTTCTAACTCTTGTAACAAACCCTCAGAGGCTTGACGTCCAGACGTCAAATTCTTCATAACGGATGTTACATCGATGATGTTTTTTGTTTCCTGTGTGTAATGAAATCTATAGACAAGACACAAGCGAAAAAACAAAGACCCAATGCTTATGGTCAGAGTGTCATCTCTGCTGGGAGACGTTCAAAACAAATTATGTCAGCAAGTGTAACATGTATGCAAGTATAGCGGATGACATTCCTCAAAGGGGAATTGTCTGTGGACTTATTAAAGGTCTCCCAAAGTGACAAATTATTCACCAGCAGAAAGGAGGCAAATTATTGCTCTTCATTCTTCCCACTGATCCCCTGAGCATTCTGCTTCCTCCACCCCCCACTCCGCCATATGGATTCTGAGATATGGACCCATTTATTTGCTACTTTTTATGGTCTTTATCAAGGGGCTGTGATTCATAGGGCAATTATGCATAACATACTAAAGAACCGCCCCAGAGGATCCTTGAAGCCGCACCCCACCGTAAAGACTATAAAAATTGGCACTAAATATTCTGCTGATTGACGCCTTTAAACGTAGGTTAGCAATTTTCCAAAAAAATACCTATCTGCACCTCCATTAACACACACGAGCACTCACCTTAGACCTGTGCACCTCTCCGTCATCATCCTCCCCTCCCACACCGAGAATCTTGCGCGTCTTCAGCCGGCTCACGAGATCGCTCTGGCTGTGCTTTTTCATTAACGGTGGAGGAGGTTTGGTCGCCATTGTGACGACGCCGTCTGTTTCTCTTCAACCGGCAGTCAACCCTGACGAGAGACAAGATGATGGGTGGTCAGAAGAAATAATGAGACAACGCCATTAAAATTAAGTATCTATTGCCAAATTCCATTAATCCAGCAACTGACAATCAGGATGTCCCGCTAATCTGGCATGCAGCACCAATGCTCTCATTCTGGCTTATCACGAGTTTACTTAGTGACCACATACTGGTGGGTATAGAGTCACTCAGGGTCCCCAGGCCCAAGCGCTGAAGGCCCAGTAGGGCAACGACTTGCCAGCTCTGGGAGTATTGATGGTCTAGTGGGGCAACCACTTGCCAGCTCTGGGCTATTGATGGTCTAGTGGGGCAACAACTTGCCAGCTCTGGGGTATTGATGGTCTAGTGGGGCAACCACTTGCCAGCTCTGGGCTATTGATGGTCTAGTGGGGCAACCACTTTCCAGCTCTGGGGTATTGATGGTCTAGTATGGCAACGACTTGCCAGCTCGGGGGTATTGATGGTCTAGTGGGGCAACCACTGGCCAGCTCTGGGGGTATTGATGGTCTAGTGGGTCAACCACTTGCCTGCTCTGGGGTATTGATGGTCTAGTAGGGCAACGACTTGCCAGCTCTGGGGTATTGATGGTCTACCAGGACAGGTCACTAAACTGAGCAGTAAGTCATTATATGTGCTGTACACACACAATCTGACAGACGAGGGTCTCGCCGACGGGACAGGCATTCATCTCCTGAACAGGACCCCATCACGCGCAGCTAGCATTGGAGATTCATCTGCACATGCCCAGACCGTGCCATTTATGTTCGGAACGTTTCCTTGCCAATTTTCCCCTTCTATAAAGCCACACATCCAATATTTTGCTCCGCTGAGGATTTGCTACAATTGTATCCAGTTTGGATAATCCCAAGTGCACAAAGCAGCTGGAAGTCCAGACTGACAAATTGTAACAAACACTCATTTGCTTTTCTAACCAGAGGAGGATTTTTCTAACTCTTGTAACAAACCCTCCGAGGCTTGAAAGATTTTCCCTGATCATCACAGGCGGAATGGGCTGGATCAGTGATGGGCAGAGTCCTCCTTTACACTGCACATTAGTGGCCCTCACTACCCCACCAGGGGCCCAGCTCTTGCCTTCACTTATAAAGCTTTGTCTATCACTGGACGGCTGCGGAAAATAACAGACGTGTTTCCAGGTCAGAGACGTCGCCTGCACCAGTGACTGCAGGGGAAATACTGAGATTCTTACCATACACAGTCCAAGCCACCACTGGGAAAGGATTGCAGATTTCATCGGTCTACATATGAGAGAGGTACAGAATACATCACTAGGCATGATTACCATTCAGCAGTCAAGGAAAGCTGAGTGAGAACCCTGGGTACAAGGTTGCTCATGTTGGTGGCCTCCCAGCTTTCCCAACAGACAATTATGCCTGGTCATACGGAAGTGAGGATTGGATACTATCTAAATAGGTGGCATTACCATTCAGGATGCTAGGAAAGCTGGATTAAACCTATGTTGAACCTGTAAGAACAGTCCACATTGCACCCAATTTTACCTTACACTTGTACGAAAAGTGTCCCTATATATGCAGTTATATAGGCTTAATCACTGGGAAAGCATGCCATTCAGGAGACAGGGAAAGTTGTGTCATATCTAATGAAGCCAAATCATACGGCTTCACAATGTCAGCACACAGCTCTCACAGATGCTAGAATGCCATATCTGGCCAACTGTATAGAAGAACAGGGATGTTATTGTGTAAGTAGGCAGAGAGACCAATCAAGGGCCCGAGAAAGTGGGGTGATAAATGCTGTTGGAGCCCTTTTAGTTGTCATTTACGGTAGTTATCACCCAGCTCCTAAGACTTCAGCAAAAAAAAAAAAAAAAAAAAAAAAAAACCGAGTGAGACAGTATAGGATGCAACACTGGATAACTAGCCAGAAAGGCCATTCGGGAGTCTGGGAAAGCTGGGTGAAAACTGCACTGTGTCTGTGTCTTGTGTCTCCAACCAAGAGAACTGGAATCTAAACATATTAAAAGACAATTGAACAAGGTCATTACTTGTGCAGCTCAGTAAATGAACGCCCTCTGGATACAATGTATGCCCACATAGCTCAGTAAATGAACGCCCTCTGGATACAATGTATGCCCACATTAAGTAAAGGCAAATCTGATGAATTGGTTACATGTCTTTACTCTGGTCACATCCAAAGCTGCCTTCAAAACTCTGTAAATATCTTACACTCAGCAGGAGCTCAGATTTTAGACTGCAGAAAAAACTAGGGTGAGTACTCAATAGCAGCTCTGGATGTGACTGGAAATGAACTTGCTTCACATTTTGCATTATGAAGGGGATTCCTGAGACTTGTAGTGCTACAGCAGAAGAGTTGGCAGTTAGTTCAGTTAGTTACCAGAGCAGATTAGTCACATCCAACGCTACTTTCAAAATCCAAACTGACTTGCCTCTGCTAAATCTGACCGGTGACTTAATGGTTCTGATGTGGCACTACAAGTATCAGGAATGCCTTAGACAATAATATGCAAGTTTCAATTTATCCAGTTTTAGTTACTTGCAGCAAAATGTTAAATGCATGCTCCAGTCACATCCAAAGCTGCTCAAAATTCAACCTGACTAAAGAATAACATTCTAGATTTTACAAGAACAAGGTGAAACTGAACCTTCATGCAATGGTCTTAGGTATTCCTGACACTTGTAGTGCTACAGCAGCAGAGTTAAAGGTTAGATCATGGGCCTAATTTTACAGTGTAGGTAAATTAGGTTGTAATTTTGAAATGCAGCTCTCGGAGTGACTAGAGCAAAAGTTCCAGGTTTTACAGGAATGAGATGGAAATGGACTTGCATGCCGCGCTCTTAGGCATTTGTTATTTGTAGTACTACGGGAGCACAGTTAAAAGGATAGATCACTCAGAGTGAAGTTCTAAAGCAGCTCTGGGTGTGACTAGATTAAAAATTCAAGATTTGAAACTTGTCGTTGTTCCATTTCTTCTGAGAGTTGTAGTGCTACAGCTAAAAATGAGCCCCCCCCCCCCCCCCCATTGTGGAGTGTAGATAAGCAAAGGCAAATTTTAAAGGCAGCTCTGGATGTGACTAGAGTATAAACATCAGAACACAGACTTGTATCAGTCAGTGGGTCAGCGGAAAGCGTGATGACCTGCACCGCCATGGGCACGGTTTTGACTCCCATCAAGCATCTCTTACCTGCACTGAAGGTAAATACACCCCAGAAATGATGAAAAATAATGAATATATCCCATAACCACCATGTAACTTCTCCACTTAAAACATTCACTAAATATGTAATCCCCCACACACTCAGCGTGCTGCTTCATTTCCACACGTCTCAAAATTACACATAACAATTTAATGGACACGTGTGTGGCGTGTGTCCGAGGAGGGCGCTGAAAGCCTAATTAGCCTCCCTGAGATGAACAGGAGTTTTTGCCCTTGGAATCAAATATATTATTAGGCTGCACGCAGCGGCTCGCTCACCCCCACATAGCTAACAGAGAGGCCAGCATTTGGCATAGCCCTGCAGAAAAGAATGCTGGCACCGGACCCTGGCGGAAGGGACGGCCGCTGGCATCAATGCTGGCTGTATAAGAGCCAACAAAGACTTAGTAACGCTGTGCACCCACAGGACACAAGAACTGCTGGGAGCGCCATTAAAGAAAGAGGAACAAAAAAACGTGGAAAATATATATTTTATAAGGCAAATACATGCATGTCTTGTTTTTACGTTTTCTGCTTGCTGTCAGTGAATGTTTACATGAAGAAAATTCCTAAGTTTGCTCACAGATTAAAGGTTTTGCGACAATGCTTGCAAATATATTGTGAGCACTCAGTCTGCATAGACGTATTCTGCTCCTGCATCCTCTAAGTGCATCATATAAGTGTGGAGCTATGAATTAGACCAGAATTCAACCAGACGGAAACTGAAAATAACTGTATACATAGTCACTGAATGTTTCTGTTTGTTTCCACGCTCACCCCTATAGTCCTCCACTTTTTACTAACCCCCCCCTAATCCTGACACCTAGTAACTAACTGGTCATCTCTCCCCTCCATCCTCCCCAGATCTGTTCCTCAACATACAATCTTCTGTCTCCAAAATCAGACACCCACATCACGCCCTCTCCTGCTCCCACCTACTAACACTCTCTGCTCCTCCTCAATGCTGAGGATATCTCTCCTAATCCAGCTTCTCCTCACCACAGTCACTTCTACCTCTAATCCAGGAGCGATCGCACATTTCCACTACCTTTCCAACCTTATACCCATTCGCCCAGCCCCCGCTTTCCCTCTCCCTCTAACAGGAGCTCTGTGGAACACTCGCTCTGTCTGCAACAAACTTTCCCACATCCATAATCTTTTTATTACTAACAAACTTTCCTTCTTCGCCATCAGCTGCACTTTCATATGGTGGATTTCACCATTCCCACACCCCGCCCCAGCCGCAAGAATGGCGCAGGACTTGCTTTTCTCCTATCAGATACTGGTTCCATCACCCAAATACCACTGCCACCCTCCATTACTCTCTTTCGAGGAGTACTGTGCGCACATATACTCTCCCTCCAACTGCCTGTCATTTATCACCACAAAGGCCAGCCACCACCTTCTTTCACCACCTGCCTACTTTATTTCCTTTCTGCTGATATCCCAACTATCGTCATGTGTGACTTCAACAGTCCCATTGATACTTCCTTCTCAGCTATCTCTAAGCTTCCATCACTTCCTCCTTCGGCCTTGCTCAATGGTATTCTGCAGGAACTCACAAAAATGGACACACTCTGGACCTCTTCTTCACCTGCCTCAGCTCCCTATCTAACCTCCCTAACTCACCTCTCCCTCTTTTACCACAACCTACTTACATTCTCTTCCCTCTCCTCTCCAAGTCCACAAACCCAACTCCACAAACTTGCACACCCTCGCAGAAATCTCACACACCTCGACCTACACTCACTCTCTGAATCCCTTTACCATCTTCCAGGTTCCTTACATGATAGAGATGATGCCGCTTTATATAACACCAAAACATCTGCAGCTCTCAAATTGGTTGCCCCTCACACACAAGCACACACAAACAGGCAACCTTGGCACACCAGCCTGTCTGAAGAACTCAAGCAGGCTTCAAGGGCTGCTGAGCAGAGATGGAAAAGATCCCACTTCAACAAGCACTTCATCACATTCAAACAGTCCCTCACCACTTTCAACTCCACACTCGCTGCAGCAAAATAAAACTACTTGCCTCACCCCTCATATCCTCCTTGTCTCACAACCCTAAACAGCTAGTTAACACTTTCGATTTTATCCTCCGCACCACAGCGCCTCCTTCCTCTTTACTCATCTCAGCTAAAGACTTTGCCTAATTCTTCAAGCAGAAGATTCACAACATCAGGCAAAACTTTTGCCTAAAACCCACACAGCCCCTCCCAATAAGTAGAGATGAGCAAATCTGGTCCGATTTGGTTCCGAATATGATCACCAGTGAATATTGTTTTTGCAATATTCGTCAAACACAGCCGAAAGTCATTAGAGTTAATGGGAGTAGAAATTACTGAATATGTTCGTAACCGATCATTAAACATACATTCGGCACGACTAACGTTCGAATATGGCTCAAATATATCAAAATCAGATTCGGGAGACAAAATCAAAACAAATTTGCTCATCTCTACTCAGCCCCCTCCTCCAAAACTGGATTCTCCTCCATTCCAGAAGGTCAACTTTCCTCTTATCTCTCCAAATCACATCTCACCACCTGTGAAATTGGCCCAATACCATCCCAACACTAACCCATCTCTTCAACCGGTCATTAAGAACTGGTGTCTTCTCCTCATGCTTCAAACATGCCTCAATCACATCCATCCTCAAAAAATCCCCACTTGCCCCATCCTCTCTTTCTAGCCATCGCACCATATCACTTCTCCCCTATGTCTGAAAACTACTGGAACAACATGTCCATTTTGAACTGTCCTCCCACCTCTCCTCTTGCTCCCTCTTTGACCGGTTACAATCTGGCTACCGACCACATCACTCCACTGAAACTGCCCTAACTAAGGTCACCAATGACCTAACCACCAAATCCAAGCGACACTACTCTGTGCTCCTCCTCCTGGACCTGTCTTCTGCCTTCTACACAGTGGACCATTCCCTATTACTACAGACCCTCTCATCTCTTGGGACCACTGACTTGGCCCTATCTTGGATCTCGTCATACCTAACAGACCGGACATTCAGCCTCTCCCACTCACACACCACCTCCTCACCTCACCCCCTGTCTGTCGGTGTCCCCCAAGGTTCAGTCCTAGGACCCCTACTCTCCTCCATTTACATCTTTGGTCTCGGACAGCTCATAGAATTCCACGACTTGCAGTATCACCTCTATGCTGATAACACACAGATCTACCTCTCTGGACCAGACATCACCTCCCTACTAAACAGAATCCCTCAATGTCTGTCCACTATTTTATCCTTCTCTGATAGATGTCTAACGCTTAACATGGATAACACAGAATCATCTTTCCCCCATCTCACTTGACTCCCCCAACAGACGTATCCATCAAAGTTCATAGCTTTCCACTCTCCCCAGTCCTGCAGCTCGCTGTCTCTGGGTAGCCCTGAACTCTGATCTCTCCTTCAAAACACACATCCAAGCCCTTTCCACTTCCGGAAGATATCTTTGTTGGGGAATGTGCTGATTCTGCCAACTCAAAGAATTTGCAAAAACCATAGTCCACGCCCTCATCATCTCCCGCCTCGACGACCGCAACCTCCTGCTCTATGGCCTCCCCTCTAACACTCTCGCACCCCTCTAATCTCTCCTAAATTCTGCTGCCCAACTAATCCACCTGTCACCCCGCCATTCCCCAGCCTCTCCCCTCTGTCAATCCCTGCACTGGCTCTCCATTACCCAAAGACTCCAGATCAAAACCCTAATCATGACATACAAAGCCTACCACAACCTGTGTCCTCCATACATCTGTGACCTCGTCTCCCGGTACTTACCTGCACGCAACCTCCCATCCTCACAAGATCTCCTTCTCTACTCCCCTCTTATCTCCTCTTCCCACAATCGAATACAAGCTTTCTCCCGCGCATCCCCCCTACTCTGGAACTCTCTACCCCAACATATCAGACTCTCACCTACCATGGAAACCTTCAAAAGGAACCTGAAGACCCACCTCTTCCGACAAGCCTACAACCTGCAGTAACCACAGATCCACCAAACCGCTGCACGACAAGCTCTACCCTCACCTACTGTATCCTCACCCATCCCTTGTAGACTGTGAGCCCTCGCGGGCAGGGTCCTCTCTCCTCCTGGACCAGTCGTGACTTGTTTTAAGATTACTGTACTTTTATTTATTATGTACATCCCACCTCACATGTAAAGCGCCATGGAATAAATGGCGCTATAATAATCAATAATAAGCCGCCTTTATTCTACACCGATCATCAATACACTGATAGGGTCTATGCCCACGTTGCGGATTCTGCTGGATTGTACATTACCATTCTAATCTATGCAAAACAAAAAACGCTGAGCACATGATGCCGATTTTTAGGCGCAGATTTGCTGCGGATTTGATCCGCAGCATGTCAATTCTTTGTGCGGAATCCACAGCGGTTTGACACCTGCTCCATTATACAAATCCGCAGGTGTAAAAACGCTGGGGAAATCTGCACAAAATCTGGAGAAAATCCGCAGGTAAAACGCACGTCGTTTTACCTGCGGATTAAGCAAAATCCGCACCAACAAATCCGCAAGGTGTGCACGCACCCATAAACTGCACTTGTGTGAAGTTTGTATCCTCATCATGTCAACACAACTATTAAAAGGGGTTTTCATTTTCAGCAAAGAGGACCTCAAACGCTTACAGGCATGCACCTCCCACGCTCCGGCGTCGGCCTCTTCTCCGGTTTTTGTGTTTTGGCTGGAGCAGTGAAGTCGACATTGCACATTGCTCCTGCATCCAATCACTGAGGTCAGTTGCTCTGATGAGGTTTGTCAAGCTCAATGATTGGCTGCAGCGGTGATGTGCACTGTAGTCCGCTGCTTTTAAAGCACAGATGATGAGAGCGGCGCTGGGGAGGGTGAGGACCATCCATATTTGATATTTTTCATGCCTGCAAGTATCTGGGAGGTCTACTTTGCTAAGCGCAAAATCCCTTTAAAAGGCCACCATCATTAAAGAGATTCATATCAGTTGCCATGTAATTCTACATTTCACCTGCAGTGGCCGCTGTCTGGGGCTTCCTCAGTTGTTTGGTAAAAGCCTCAAGGCGATCAGGTCACATTATACAAGAGATGGTCTTTAATAAATAACCAAAACACTTAATACTGCGCACAGCACAGAGTTTGTTACAATTGCATTTTGTTTAATACTCTTTTCTATACAGCCTGGACTACAGAATGATATCTCCTCTGCAAATAAAATGACACCAAGAACAGCAGAGGAGACTTTATATTGATCAAAGATGTTCTGCAGCAGCTGGGCTGTGTATTATAGGGCACCTTGCCATGGCTCCTGCAGAAAGACTTTCTAAAAAGTAACACAAATGGTCTCCCCTTCATTGCCAAAAATTAGCATTTAGGGTATAATACAGTACATTACCCAAGCTGCTGCGCCACCTCTTTGGCAAACTCACACAAGTGATAACAAATCCAAAAACAAAAAAAAATCATTTTAAAAGTAATATCGTCTATATGACATGACAACAGAGTGATGCAAATCCAATGACCTGAAAAAAGCATGATCCTGCCGCAGCAGAAATCGCATGCACACCGACAACGCATCCCAGATTATGACGTCAGTCGGCGTTTGTGACCTTTGACCTGCGACCTCCTCACATGGCTGCAAGGCTCCTCGGGGATTTCTTATACTCTTAGACCATAATATGGGAAAAGGAGGTCCAGGACTGAACAGGTTAAGTTCTTTAAACCAACAAAACTTTATTTATTTCGCACAAGAGCCGCCAACAGCTGAATGTCGCAGCCGCGGCTAAAAAAAGCAACCACTTAATTAAGGCTCTAATTACTTTTCCCCCAACCTCCCGGCTAATTGCCGATCACGTTTCTACCTGCTCACCTTATTAGAGAGACGCCTTGTCTTTGGGTTCGTGCTAGAAAAAGCGCCAACTAAATGCACAAAAGCCACAACATGCGAACAATAAGTCTTTCTTCAATAGAAATCCATATGTTCACGTTTATGAGCGCCTTTTAACATACTCAGGTTTCCAAAGAGGCTAACCAGAAGAACTGAACATTTTTCCACTCTGAACACAATTATATTAGTTACAATACAAGACAATGAGAAGCTTTAAAAGACGCAAAGAAGACACAAAAATCCGCTACCGGTTCCCCTTATTGAATGAAGTGAAAAAAAATAAGGCTATCTATGAGTCAATGCTGCAAGATTACAAAGAAAAAAAAAAATTATCCTGAAGTATCTTCGCCCACCTTCATAAAAAAAAAAAAAAATAAATAAATCGTGGGAACATTACGCTTAATCTGCTCAGTCCCTGGATTATCGTCTCGGAAAAAAAAAAGGGAAGAAAACTTTTGAAAAAATTTATGTTTTGTTTTTAATTTTGCACTTAGGTTCCAAAATATCATTAGTGTCCAGTGTAGAGCCCGTCCCAATTCTCCTTTCTTGATTCTCATGCCATCTCATGACCTCAACCTCCAGGTGGACAGTAAATGTGGGCTCAACAATATCCAAAACTGCCACTAAACAGTATGGAGTGTCATGACTGGCCACCTTGGCACTCATTCTCCCTAGATGTGGCACCCCACCCCATCAGTCCATTTTCCACTTATCGTGAAATGACTCTGCTGACCCAGTCTCAATCTACACAAAGAAGTGTGCTTTTTTAAAAAAAAAAAAAAAAAAAAAAAAAAAAAGAAAAAGTAATCATATTCTGAAAATACTAATATTTTCATTGCTTTTTATTGAAAACTTAATAAAAGGTCATCAAATTCACAATTTTATTTGGCTTTAGAGTTTTTTTTATCCATTTCATCCTTTTGTGCAGCTTGCCCCATACTTACACAAACAGTCCTAATTCTCCTATTCACTTTAAATGGAGATAGGATGCAATTCCACACACAGCCTGAAGTAAGGGGTGGCGATGTTTCTAAAAGCAGGCATGTTCTTCTACATCTACACAACCCCTGAGTACGTGCAGCCGCCGCTCCCGCTTCTCCATTCTTTTGCAGCCGCCTCTCCAGCTTCTTTTTTTTTTGCCGCCACAGTGACCCAATTTTCTCAGATCGGGGTTACAGATGTGAGACACAGACGTTTGTGACCCACCCTAAATGTTATTCTCACTACCCCTTTAACAGTTCTCAGTTTGCACAATGCACGGCTTTTTGGTAATAGTCTTCTGAATGCAGCTTTAGATGTAACTAGAGAAGAAAACCTGAAGCTGAGGATCCTGTGAGCAGATACAGAAAAGCTAAATATTTACAAAAATGGTCAAAAGCTTGATTAGATATAAAGCAGCACTTTCCTCTGGAGACGTCCCCCACTCCCTCCAAGTATCTGCTCTTACATCAGGCATCAGGGAAAATGCTTGCATGCGGTCCTCACAAGATAAACATGAACCAGGAGGCCCAGGATGAGCAGTGCCAGGGTATAAAGACCGCCCATAATAAAAGGGTCTTCTTCAATCTGAAATTTAAACTACAAAAAATAATAATATTGTTAGAGTGACGGGAGCGTGCAGGGAAAATCTCCAGCACTGACGGAATCTGATGGCGTCTGTCAATCAGTCTATGTTCCTCTTCATTCTCTACCTGGGCAGATCTGAGAGATTCCGCCGCCGCCGTCATGTAATGGAAAAGATGTGACGCGGAGGCTCCAGATTCATTTTTCCTCCCCAGCACACGAGGTGAAGCGCAGCAGTGACATGACGTGACCGCACATCGCTCTCCGCTCTCGGGATTTGGAAGCGAAGCCAAGAGCCATCTGTGACTGAACGCAGAGGCCCAAAACACCGAAATGGGAGCAAAAGAAGGAAAAAATAACATAAAAATAACCCAAAAAAAAAAAAAAACAGCCCCGGGATTCACTGTGTGTATGCAGCTGTGTACGGTACATATACAGAAGGATCTGCTGTACAGCAGACTGCATCTCCACGGAACAGACTTGTTTCAGGTCCACATTAATCAACACAAGAAATAGAAACTGTGTAAGGAGCTGTCAGGGGAAAACTTATAGCTTGGTGCGAGTCTGACCTCTGGGACGCACGGATGGTAAAAACGGACACACGGACGACACACTGATGGTGAACACTGATGACACACTGATGGTAAACACGGACACACGGAAGACACACTGATGGTAAACACGGACACACCGATGACACTCTGATGGTAAACACGGACACACGGAAGACACACTGATGGTAAACACGGACGACACACGGAAGACACACTGATTGTAAACACAGACGACACACTGATGGTAAACACGGACACATGGAAGACACACTGATGGTAAACACGGACGACACACGGAAGACACACTGATGGTAAACACAGAGGACACACTGATGGTAAACACGGACACACGGATGACACACTGATGGTGAACACTGATGACACTGCTACCATTTTTTCACTAAGGGCTCATACTCACTTGAGCCGAAAACGGATGATTTTCAGCCGATAAAAAATCTGATTCAAATCGGACCAATGTTATTCAATAGGTGACATCTCATGCTGCGATTTGATGCGATTTTGGCATGATAATCGCTAATGTAATAGATGGTGCTATAAAAAAATCACATGCAAATCGCATGACAATTGCACATAATCGGACCATCCTGAAAAATGACCGTTTTTTTTCCAGCAAGTGAGTATGAGCCCTTACATGTATAAACACGGTCGTGTGAATGAGGCCTGTGATGTAGTGACGGACGGACGGGAAGGGAAACTAGAGAAATCTGTCAGACAAGGAGACGTCATTGTAGGAAGAGGAGAAACATCCAAACTGAAGAAATTATTCTGCACCTAATCACAGGCCCGTTTGCTTTACCCAGAAGTTGCACACGGTGAACTGCAGGCAACACAATTTATGCAGCGTGAAGTAAACACTGTGATTATTATGTTCCCATCTGGGGAAAATAAAATGAAAATTGTAAATACAAAAATACATTTATAGAAGAGTCAGACCTTCTCCCTGACTACAGTCACTTTTATTTTATAAAAACGGATACTTGCAAACTAGGCAATAAAGGGTTTATTATTTCTCTCTGTAGTTCAGGAGCGGACATACCGCTACTGCACCCGGTCCATTATTCTGTACAGAGCATTATATGGGGCTCATTATTCTGTACGGAGCATTATATGGGGCTCATTATTCTGTATGGAGCATTATATGAGGCTCATTATTCTGTATGGAGCACCATATGGAGCTCATGATTCTGTACGGAGCATTATATGGGGCTCATTATTCTGTACGGAGCACTATATGGGGCTCATTATTCTGTACGGGCCATTATATGGGGCTCATTATTCTGTACGGAGCACTATATGGGGCTCATTATTCTGTACGGGCCATTATATGGGCTCATTATTCTGTACGGGCCATTATATGGGGCTCATTATTCTGTACGGAGCATTATATGGGGCTCATTATTCTGTACGGAACATTATATGGGGCTCATTATTCTGTACGGAGCACTATATGGGGCTCATTATTCTGTACGGGGCATTATATGGGGCTCATTCTGTACAGAGCACTATACGGGGCTCATTATTCTGTACGGGGCATTATATGGGGCTCATGATTCTCTATGGAGCATTATATGGGGCTCATTATTCTGTACGGAGCATTATATGGGGCACATCATTCTGTACGGGGCATTATATGGGGCTCATTATTCTGTACGGAACATTATATGGGGCTCATTATTCTGTACGGAGCATTTTATGGGGCACATCATTCTGTATGGGGCATTATATGGGGCTCATTATTCTGTACGGAACATTATATGGAGCTCATTATTATGTATGGAGCACTATATTGGGCTCAATATTCTGTACGGAGCACTATATGGGGCTCATTATTCTGTACGGGGCATTATATGGGGCACATCATTCT
Source organism: Oophaga pumilio (assembly GCA_009801035.1). NCBI lineage: Eukaryota > Metazoa > Chordata > Amphibia > Anura > Dendrobatidae > Oophaga > Oophaga pumilio. Next base: position 126,163 of record VIAB01000699.1, read on the forward strand.
GTACGGGGCATTATATGGGGCTCATTATTCTGTACGGGGCATTATATGGGGCTCATTATTCTGTACGGTGGATTATATGGGGCACATCATTCTGTACAGAGCACTACATGGGGCTCATTATTCTGTACTGAACCCGGATCCGTGCATTCCTTGACCATGAAACTACAACAACATTAGTGCACGCCCTCATCATCTCCCGCCTCGACTACTGCAACCTCCTACTCTCTGGCCTTCCCTCTAGCACTCTGGCACCACTCCAATCCATCCTGCACTCTGCTGCACGACTAATACACCTGTCTCCCCGCTATTCCCCAGCCTCTCCTCTCTGCCAAGCCCTTCATTGGCTTCCTATCGTCCAGAGGCTCCAGTTCAAAACCCTAACCATGACCTACAAAGCCATCCACAATCTGTCTCCTCCATACATCTGTGACATGGTCTCCCGATACATACCCACACACAACCTTCGATCCTCTCAAGATCTCCTCCTCTACTCCCCTCATCTCTCCTTCCCACAACCGCATACAAAGCTTCTCCCGTGCCTCTCCCATACTCTGGAACTCTCTACCCCAACACATCAGACTCGCGCCTACCATGGAAACCTTCAAAAAGAACCTGAAGACCCACCTCTTCCGACAAGCCTACAACCTGCAGTGATCATCAGTCTACTGAACCACCGCACGACCAGCTCTACCCTCTCCTAGTGTATCCTCACCCATCCCTGTAGACTGTGAGCCCTCGCAGGCAGGGTCCTCTCTCCTTCTGTACTTGTGTGTGCCTTGTATTGCTCATGTTTACTGTACTTGTCTATATTTGCCCCTCTTCACATGTAAAGCGCCATGGAATAAATGGCGCTATAAAAATGTATAATAATAATAATATGGGCTCATTATTCTGTACGGAGCACTATCTGGGGCACATTATTCTGTACGGAGCACTATATGGGGCTCATTATTCTGTATGGAGCACTATATGGGGCTTATTCTGTACGGAGTACTATATGGGGCTCATTACTCTGTACGGAGCATTATATGGGGCCCAGCATAATATATGGAGCATATTATATATATGGAGCAAGGAGTTTGTATATTCTCCCCGTGTTTGCGTGGGTTTCCTCCGGCTTCTCCGGTTTCCTCCCACACTCCAAAGACATAGTGATACGGAATTTAGATTGTGAGCCCCATCGGGGACAGCGATGATAATGTGTGCAAACTGTAAAGCACTGCGGAATATGTTGGCGCTATACAAAAATAAATATTATTATTATATGGGGCTCATACTGCATGGAGAAATATATGGGGCTTATTATACTGTATGGTAAGACACAAAGGGTCATCGGTAAAGAAGCCGGCTGTTCACAGTGCTGTATCCAAGCAGATTAATGGAAAGTGGAGTGGAAGGATAAAGTGTGGTAGAAAAAGGTGGACAAGCAACCGGGATAACCGCAGCCTGGAAAGGATTGTTAAGAAAAGGACATTCAAGAATATGGGGAGCTTCACAAGGATTGGACTGCTGCTGGAGTCATTGCTTCACGAGCCACCACACACAGACGTCTCCAGGACATGGGCTACAAGTGTCACATTCCTTGTGTCACCACTCATGACCGATAGACAATGCCAGAAGCGTCTTACCTGGGCCAAGGAGACAAAGAACCGGTTGTCAGTGCTCCAAGGTGTTGTTTTCAGATGAAAGTAAATGTTGCATTTCATTTGGAAATCGTGGTCCCAGAGTCTGGAGGAAGAGTGGAGAGGCCACAATCCAAGCTGCTGGAGGTCTAGTGTGAAGTCTCCACCATCAGTGATGGTTTGGGGAGCCATGTCATCTGCTGGTGTAGGTCCACTGTGTTTTATCAAGACCAAAGTCAGCGCAGCCGTCTACCAGGACATTTTAGAGCACTTCATGCTTCCCTCTGCCGACAAGCTTTTTGGAGATGGAAATGTCATTCTCCAGCAGGACTTGGTCCCTGTCCACACTGCCAAAAGTACCAATACCTGGTGTACACACAACAGTATCACTGTGCTTGATTGGCAGCAAACTCGCCTGACCTTAACCCCATAGAGAATCTATGGAGTATTGTCAAGAGGAAGATGAGAGACACCAGACCCAACAATGCAGACGAGCTGGAGGCTCCTATCAAAGCGACCTGGGCTTCCATAACCCCTCAGCAGTGCCACAGGCTGATCGCCTCCATGCCACGCCGCATTGATGCAGTAATTGATGCAAAAGGAGCCGCGACCAAGTACTGAGTGCATTTACTGATCATACATTTCAGTAGGCCAACATTTCAGATTTTGCAATCATTTTTCAAGCTGGTGTAATATTCTAATTTACTGAGATAATGACTTTTGGGTTTTCAATGGCTGTAAGCCATAATCATCAACATTAACAGAAATAAACACATGAAATAGATCACTTTGTGTGTAATGACTCGTTATTGCTATTTACACCCCTGCTTGCAGGTCGGGGATAATGAGGACAATCTGGCCTGTTGTCCAGAGCCCGAGGCTCCAGGGGTCCCACAGCCAAATTGTCCTCATCATAAGCGGCATGCCAGGCAGGGAGGGGGTCCCAGACACATTTCTTGCAGAGGGGCCCCAAGCTGTCAGTGTCCGCCCTGCTGTAATTTGTTCCTTATTGTAACTTTTGCTCCACATTTCTATTCGCAGACACCTCCTCGTTTCTCCTACAGTTTCAGACGAATGATCTATTATTTGCTATTAAAACTGCGCCACTCTTGTCCATGGCTGTGTCAGGTATTGCAGATGAACTGAATGGTGCTAAAACTGCAATACCAGTTACCAACCCATAGAATGGGCCATTTCTAGGAAGAATAAAGACAAAACAATATCACTGATCGGTCTCTGGAAAAAAAGAGGGATCAGCATTTCCAAAAGGGAAATTAAAAGTCAAAGTCACAGATTAGTTGTAGGGGCGGCAGCAGCAGCACCCGGGCTCTAGAGCGTCTGGACCTGAGATCTCAGACATCTAACTGCAAAAAAATAAGAAATAAAAACAAAGAGAAAAAAAAAAATCAGCATAAAAAAGACAAGAGGCGCAGATTGCGCTGCGATGCGCCGGCCTCTCACATGCAGCAGCCGCTTCTGGAGGGCGGCCGAAAATTCACACTCTGTAATTAGCATCTGTCGGATTCTTTGTGTTCGCAGCTACACAACGAGCCTCATTAACATAATCCCAGCATTGCAAAAAAAATTTAGAAGAAAAATATAAAATCTTCGTCATCTAACTTTTTATTCTTGCAGCTGGGAAGAGTCTCCGGCAAATCCCAAAATGAACAGCGCGCGTCGCCGCCTTGTCGGATGGCGCAGACACAAGAGACTTGCTAAATTTGCTGGAAAATATAAATGGTGCGATTGTTCCCGAGGACAAGCGTTTCTAGCAGATTAATGAGCCGGAGTTATAATGGAGGCTGATAGCGAAGCAGGAATCCAAAGTAAAAGTATTAATAGCGTCATTAGAAACAATTGGAAAGCGCGCTGTATAGGTGCAAATGATAATCCAGAAAACCTGATGATCCGGTACCAGCAGAAGATTGGTTCCTGCTGCTCAATCATGAGGTTTTGATTTGCAATTTTGGTAAAATTCTCTATAATAAACCTACTTCTATAGAGCACTTCCAATGATTCGACATCTTTCAGGTCCAATGCACACTGAACCAAAGGAAAAGGAATGTAATTAGAAGTAGCCGGCCGGTCTGTCTTACAAAATACTTGTATTGCCCATGAAAAGAGGCTTCAGAATTTTGATTATTCATTCTTGCTATATCATTCCTCTGTTACTCCTCCTGGAAATTTGATTCGTTTTTTTTTTATTTGACAAAACTCTTGGAACGGAAAGATGGCAGATTATCAGGTGATTTTGGATTATTGGATGCTGGAACAATTGTATATTCAGTTCACTTTTAGAGCAGGATTGTAAAACAAATGGACTCGGCGCTGTGAAGTAGCGCGGCCGCCCCACCCGGTGGTGATCCAGGCGCAGCGGCACCGTCTACTTCTGCATAATATCACAAATCCCAGAAATCCAATCTACACAATCTGCAAGAAATAACAAGATGACACCTGGTTATTATGTGCGTCCCCCTTCACACATGCCTCATCGCTGCGTACCCATGGATACAGCCGGCACGGGAGGATGCAGCACCCAATTCATCCGATTGGATGCCATCATCGCCTGCACGTCTCATCTCCGGGAACAAGAGATGGGGATGTAAACTTATGTAGCAGCCGGAACGCCATGAAATATATAAGATCCCTCAACCAGAAATCCATCCATTAGTCAAAATAGCGACCTCCGATTCGACCAGCGTTCTGCAAGATATTCGCAACGACTGGGGCAACTTTACCCTCCGTGAATTTTGCTGACTGACCACTAGAGGGCGCTCACTGGACATTGATTTCTGCAGTTCCCTTTAAGATCAATAGTAAATCAGTCTTCAGTGAGCTCCCCCTAGTGGTGGCAGCTTGCAGACAATTTTATCATTTCACTGATGGATGGAAAGTAATGGATAAACGGATGAAAAACTTTCCAGGGCTCGTTTGTGGGCAATTTAACCTATTATGTAACTCAACTCAAACTGTTCCCATTAGTGCAACTGGGGAAAACAGTCAAACATCTGCCATTTGGGAAACCTCATTCTTGTTTATATGCTCATAAGGCAACAGTAATAAACTTGGTGTAAAAGTAATCAAAGAAAAAAGGTATTGACTTTCCAGTGCAGATAGCCACCATTGCATACTCATGGGGTGACCAGTCAGCTTTCAACAAACCTATAGGCATACAAAGCAGCATAGTTAAATATGCCTTTTTCTACAGATTTGATGTGCAGGTATGGAATTATGTTCATGAACAAGGAGGCATAACAGGAGTATGCCTGGAAACTCATATTCCAAAATGTATCAACAGTGACCAATATGGGAGAGATATGGGGTCTTGGATTTGCCTTGTATTGACCTTTTCAAAGCTCCCCGTGTTTTGTACAGTCTATTAACAATCGGGCTGCCTGAGCTGTCAGTCATCCACTGCACATATCCTTGCAGAAATTCCTGGGATTTCATCCCTAGGAATAAAGGATTTCCTTGCACATACAGTTTTTCCTGTTTTACTCAGCAACACGCAGTAAAGTCTGCAATTCAGCAATCACACCAGCAGCAAATAATCGCCGGCAGCGGTGACTGCGATCGGCACTCCAGGATTTGATTGTCCGACCTTTCGCTAAACTTTGTTTACAATGTAATGAGCGCAAATCAACGAGGCTGAAGTTGGTTTCTTATTCGTCAGTTTCTTATTC
>VIAB01000699.1:222397-233380 GCA_009801035.1 Oophaga pumilio
ACTGTTATGGGGATCTGTGAATGACGCACTGTTATGGGGATCTGCGATGATGCACAGTTATGGGGGATCTGCAGATGGCGCACAGTTATGGGGGATCTGCGGATGACGCACAGTTATGGGGGATCTGCGGATGACGCATAGTTATGGGGGATCTGCGGCAGACGCACAGTTATGGGGATCTGCGGATGACGCACAGTTATGGGGGATCTGCGGATGACGCACTGCTATTTTAACATGTGAGACTGGCATCCTTTATCGTCTGTATCGCTGCCGGTCTCTGTTCCCGCCTCGGTTACAATGTTGCACTCATTGAATTAGCCCGGAGCATTATTTTAATAATTGATGACTTTTCCCGGTAGATTTCATTACCTTTGGAATCTCAGGGCTTCCTGACATTTCCCTTCCCTACAGGGCAGAGACCTGCTCCAGGATCTGTCTCTCACCAGCCCAATAAAAGTGAACGGTTTATGATTTAATCCTAACAGCAAAGAAAGAAAACTCTCCTGCACTTTGTTACGTTGATGATTTGCTCCAGTCTCAGATTCCTTTACCATTCGCCGATTCAGATCTCAACAAAGCACAAATCTGGAAGCTCACATTAAAACTAGTAAGTGCACGCCAGCCAGGACGATGGGGGTCAAAGCACCACGAATAGTATCACAAGGATTCCAGGATTCCTGGAGAACAATTTAATAGAAAACTTCTGTCAACATTTGTGTAAAGCAAACTTCTCCAATCCTTTATATCAAAGGGATCTATTGTCCGACCCCCACGAGAATAACAGACAAGTGTAGCGCTCGGATGGGGGGGGACACTTAATTTCAACTGATTTTACATCTTAATTTTTATCTTGGCTATCTCCCATGATACATCTATTCTTCTCTCCATATTTCCACCCTTATCTGTCACATGAATCTGTCAGCTGACGCCTGTGCAGGGCTCCCATTAGACAAAGTGTGGCCCTGTGCAACATTAAAACTGAGGCCGAATGCTAACATGTTGCACAGGAACACTGGCCCTGCATGTCTGACACCTCCTGATGTTGTGGAATAAATGATCACCTGTGGGTTGTAACAATGTATATAACACACAGTCTTTATATTAGGACAGCAGTAACTATGTGCCTTTATTGTATCTATTACTTTGAAACATATGCATGGCTTTCTGACTATCTCTAAGCCCTGCTAGTCTGCTACATTTCTGTCTGCTGCTTTTGCGCAAATCTAGATAATGGGAAGAGTTTTTTTCATTTGCCAAATCACCACGTTCCATGAAAGTCTTTCAATGGGAAGCCTGTAATAAAGGCTCGGATTCACTGCCATCAAAGCAATGTGTGATTTCAGTTCTTTATCCTCGCCACATACAATAAGGTGATGTTCCACGTTACTACAGAGTCCTGCAGAAGTCGCTTTTCTCGGCCAACCACAGTACAAAGGAGAAGGAGACTACCTGGGGGTCTTCTGTGTGCGTATGGCATTACATAACTCCGTGGACTAGAATTTCCTAGCTGAACAGCCATCTGGCAATTCTGGCAAATGCCAGTAAATCTTCCTTTCCTCCATTCAGGGTAATATTAGTAATATATCTCATCTGGTTCTTGAGGACGGGGACAACATGGGCCTGTGTGATTTCATATACCAGGACTGAATTTCGGCACCAGTCCGTACCTGTTAACAGCTCATCCTTTATGAGATGCAGAAACCCACAGGTCTCCCAACCGGGACTCAACAGCTTCAACCATGTCGATGCACAGTTATCACCATGCACTGGTACAATGGGCTGTAGGGGCAACAACTGCATTATTTTAAGAGTTAAAGGGTTTGTCCAACCCAGTGTAAAGTTTTGGCAAGCACTGCAGCATGCCGAATCCTTGCAATGTTTAGAATAGATACTGTTAGGATTCAGATTTGCTTTCTAGTTCAAGCGGTGGACGAATGGCGGCCAGTGTGTGATTTACATACTTTCGGTCAAATGCTTTCTAGCTTCTCATCCATTTCTATCAATGTTTTATTCCTTGCATGTTCAAGCAGTTGCACAAGATGACCACAGGAACCAACAAGCAGAACTCAATGATAGCAGCCCTTGCCAAAAATTTGCACTTGGCTGGACAATCTCTTTAATACCAAAAATCAAAAACTCACTACAGTAAATCTTGTATGTGCATTGCAGGAGGCATTCATTTTGTCCTCTCCTTCCTGTTCCCTGTATAAGTAAAGGGATCATTCCTTAGCAGGACTTATTGGGCTGCGAGTGGATTGACTGGACACGTAGATAATTGGAACTGCTGTTTACTAAATAAGACAGCAAACATGAGGGTTACAGTGGTCTCTTAAGAGGCAACCAACATGTTTGTTACAGTGGTCTCACAAGAGGGAACAAGGGAACAGGCATGCTGGTTACACAGCAGTCAGAAGAGGCAACCAACATGTTGGTTACAGTGGAGTCACAAGAGGCAACTCACATTTTGATTACAATGTAGTCACGAGAGGCAACTGACATGTTGGTTACAGTGGTCTCACAAGAGAGGCAACAGACTTGTTGGTTACAGTGGTTTCACAAGAGGAAACAGACATGTCTGTTGCAGTCATCTAACAAAAGGCAACAGACATGTTGGTTACAGTGGTCTCACATGAAGCAACAGAGATGTTGATAACAGTGGTCTTATTGGAGGCAACAGACATGTTGATTAGAGTCTCACAAGAAGCAATAGACATGTTGGTTACAGTGGTCTCACATTAAACAACAGACATGTTTGTTATAGTGGTTTCACAAGAGGCAACATACATGTTTGTTACAGGGGTCTCTCAAAGGGCATCAGACATGTTAGTTACTGTGGTCTCTCAAGAGGCATCAGACATGTTGGTTACAGTGGTCTTTCAAGAGGCATCAGACATTAATTATAGTAGTCTTATGAGAGGCAACAAACCTGATGGTTACAATGTACTTGGCAGGTATAAAAAATTTACATAGAGGGCATAAACGTTAACACTGAAGTAGCAGATAATCTCTCAACACTTGCACTGTCTTGAAGAGCTTGTCATGTTATGGTACTGTCATGATCCAGACCGGGTTTTGAGTCCTGTCTTCCCCTTTTCCCAGCCTGGTAATGTCAGGGGTTAATTTCTCAGCCTCAGTCTGGTTTCACGTTTGCTATTTATCTCTGCTGCATCCTGCAGGCGGTGTCAATTATAGTTTCTGCCTATGGTGTGTGTAGCTGACTCCATTTGCCCTTATTTGTCCTGCTGCTTTTGCTGACTGAACCCATGTCTGTTTATCCCCTCTTCCCGTCCCGACTCTGTGTTCCTCTTTCGTGTATTGACTCCCTAGTTTTGACTTGGCTTGGACCCTGACCTGCTGTTTTGTCAATTGTCTTTGGCATATCTGCTCCTGACCGATATTGACCCATTTGACTTGTTTTTGACTCTGTGCTTGTTTATTCCTTTGGTATTGCTCTGCAGACTAATATCGACCCGGCTTGTTTGACTATTCCGCTGTCACCTGGTGGTGGCCTCGCTGCTGCCCTGCAGGTCTGCTCTTCCTGTGTGCAGTGCTCCCTTCACTCTACTGCCATCTAGCGGAGCTTGCATCTACCTGCATTGCAGCAGCATGAAAGGCACTAAGTCCCTCAAGGGCTCACAGTGCTGTCCTGACATAATTATCACCTAAATTCGCTCCCAACTCCAGAGCTGCCATTCCGAGAATCTCGGCCCAGACCAGGAGCAATAATGTCCCAGTCATCTGACTCTCCAGCCAATCATTGGCCTCGGCAGTCGTGTCACTGGTGGAGGTGACATCATCACATTTTAACTTATGCAGAAACCTTTGTACCATCTAACTATCTACGCTCGACATTTTTAGCTATGCCAAATCCCTTCCTCATACTTATCGCTAGTCCTTCATTTGCCTGCACTGTCCTGATTTTTGTGGATACAAACCTGGCAAATTGAGGGTTATCATGGACCAAAAAGGGGTGGAAGTGATGTAAACTCCACCAGCAGTGGCTGGTGCTGAGGGCATTCAAGGGCAGGACTGTGGATGGGCACATAATATTTGTTATTCTGCCTACAGCAATTTTGCTAAGTATGCTTTTAGACACCCAGGAGAAGATGGGGGAATAATTTAAGATGAAGTCCTGATTTTTTTTACCATCCCATTAACTCAAAGTCATAATGGAGTCTGAGCTCATGGACAATTCGGAGCTCTGATGCATCTGTAGTAGAGTCAGATCTTCCGGGGGCGTCCTGCCCTGGTTACCCTGTAAGTTCAGCATAATCTGTGTTTCTGGTAGAATATTACATTATTGTAATAGACCCCCGGAGTGTATGTACTGATGTCAGGGATGATAATGGATTGTGCTTTTCTCCTGCCACTCACTCTCCCCGGGCAATGCCAGTGAATGGTGTCTGCGTGCCCAGACATGACAATTTGTTCTTTTGTCCTGTGTCTGATGGAAGCGAGCAGGATCCTGTGCTGACAGGCGATCATCTCTTTCTGTATCCGCCGGTTGCAAAGATTCCTCTGCTACGCAACCAATTGTGGGCAATTCAACCCTGGTATCACATAGCAGCCAACATGAGAATTACTTGCTTTACCCTTGGGATCAATTAAAATTAACTCTATAGTTGAATGCAAATGGTAAAAGACTTGAATGAGCTTAGAAAATGGTTCAGATCAATTGCCAATAAGTAGAGCAGTCATCTAGGTGCGAAGAAGACAATCAAGAAAGGTTTTTCAGCCTCTGGATAAGAACAATGAACATTTCCATTTGCTGACTGCAAGCAGATGTATTAAAATATGGACTGCAAAATAGCTTCTATTAAGTTTATTTTGGTCATTTGAGTCTTGGTATTGGCCAAACACAGGAGAAAAGGACCGTGTAATGTTTTTCCTTTGGGCTTCCAGGTCCATCCACCATGACCTTAACACCTCGATACAATTGTTACCCAAAGGAGTCACCAGGCACATTCAGAGGATGGAGCGGTAAATGAAGATCCTACAACTCGTTCCGAAACACAAAGACAGTGAAGAGTTCCAGGGACAGTCATGTCAGAAAGAGCAGAAGAAGTCAAAGAGACGCAGTTGGCGCGCTTCGTGTGTGGGCAGTGGTGGACAAGTTTCTCCAGTCTGAAGTTGGGCAGATCTCAGGAGTTGGAGCAATGAAGAGAGATGGTTTCAATGGCAGAACTGCTCAGATTCAGCTGGGAAAGTGACTGAGAAGGAGTAAAACAGGGTAGAGAGTATGCAAAACCTCTACCATCTGTAAACAGCTTTTTAGTGGAGCTTGCCAATCGTAACTGCAGAGAATGATACTGGTTGGGTGAGAGGCCATTGAACTCCCAAAACTATCTCTATAGAGGTTTGTAGATGGACATCTTTTTCTTTTGAAATAGACTCACACCTGTCCACTTAACTTTCTTGTGCTCCATTTCAGGCTTTACAAGTAGCTCAGAGTGCTCCCATGTGATAATCTACCTTGGCCTATGTAAGGCTTTGTCTTGGTATTAAAGGGAATCTGTCACCTCATTTTGGCGGGCTATGTAAATGATTTCGGTCCGGTCCAATGGGCGGTGTTTTGGGTCCTTTCCTTAACCCCTCTTTGGCCGCTGTCCGCAATATTTCCGGGAATTTTCGTTGTTGTCCTCCATAATACGCACATGCGCATTACAATCTTGACTCGCGCACGCGCAGTATGCTTTGCCCAACTGCGGGCAAAGCCGAAAAGCATTAGTGCGCATGCGCCAGTGAACTATGTCCCGGAACACAAGTATTTCCGGGACATTGTTCACTGGCGCATGCGCACTAATGCTTTTCGGCTTTGCCCGCAGTTGGGCAAAGCATACTGCGTGTGCGCGAGTCAAGATTGCAATGTGCACGCGCATAATATGGAGGACAACAACGAAAATTCCCGGAAATATTGCGGACAGCGGCCAAAGAGGGGTTAAGGAAAGGACCCAAAACACCGCCCATCGGACCGGACTGAAATCATTTACATAGCCCGCCAAAATGAGGTGACAGATTCCCTTTAAGACTCTTAGTTTGCCTATGCATCATGAGCTGCTCAGTATCTGTTTGCGATCTCCAAGCCCTCTGCCACCTGTCTGCGGTTTCCAGGACCTCTGCTCCATGTCAACAGTCTCCAGGACCTCTGCTACCTGTCTACAGTCTCCAGGACCTCTGCTACCTGTCTGGGGACTTCAGGACCTCTGCTACCTGTCTTGGGACTCTAGGACCTCTGCTACCTGTCTGCAGATTCCAGGACCTCTGCTACCTGTCTGCGGACTCCAGGACCTCTGCTACCTGTCTGGGGACTCTAGGACCTCTGCTACCTGTCTGGGGACTCTAGGACCTCTGCTACCTGTCTGCAGACTCCAGGATCTCTGCTACCTGTCTGCAGACTCGAGGACCTCTGCTACCTGTCTGCGGACTCCAGGACCTCTGCTACCTGTCTGGGGACTCCAGGACCTCTGCTACCTGTCTGTGGACTCCAGGACCTCTGCTACCTGTCTGCAGACTCCAGCACCTCTGCTACCTGTTTGGGGACTCCAGGACTTCTGCTACCTGTCTACAGACTCCAGGACCTCTGCTACCTGTTTGCAGACTCCAGGACCTCTGCTACCTGTCTGAGGACTGCAGGACCTCTGCTACCCATCTACGGTTTCCAGGATCTATACTACATGTCTGCTGTCTCCAGGACCTCTTCCAGCGATCAGTGGTCTCCCATACCTCTGCTACCTGTTTCCCGCATACCTCAGCTGCCTGCTGCACTGACGCTTTTTTTTTGCAGGGAGCATTGCCTTGACTACTGTCTACACCAGTTGGTTTGTCCACAAGAAGAAGCATTATCCCTACTAAACCAATGTGAGAGAGCAGAAATGGCCTCTAAGTTCATGCTTCACGGTAAAGAATTTGACCATAAAAATAGACTCATCCCAATATCATCAGGGTATTTGGAGTCCCACGGTGTCCCCCATGGGCTCGCACCGGACAGAAGAGAACAACCTAGCAAGGCCAAGCGTCTCAGGCTGCATTACCTCTTTATGTTGCACCAAATCCAGTTTACATGAAACATTTCAGTGCTACATTGTATCTCATTGCCCACAGTATGTCTGATGGAGAACAATCACCCATAGCTGCAGGTGTTATTGACTTCACCTATCTTCACACACATAAACTAAGCGCTTCTTAACCTTGAAGCCCCCGCAAGCTTTCAAAGGTATCGATGTAGCATCTCCTTTTTACAGTAGAAACTTCATCAGAACTTTTGGAAAAACTTGGAAGGTTTCCATAGCAATGAAGAGCTCGGAGTTTCTCAGAAGAAGCCGCCTTCCCGCTGTGTCGGGCCAAAGAGCTTCAGGATCAGGAGCTAAAACATTTATAGATGGTCCCCCTTCGGCTCACTGATAGTTGTTAGAGACAAAGTCCAGCGATGTATTAGGCTAATTTAACAACTGACTCACATGAACCCGCAGGACTCATTATACCATCATGACGCTCAGCCAACCACCGGAGCGTTTGGGTAATGTCTGGTCTGAAGACCAACCGTTGTGTCACTGTACAGACCAGCGTGTCCAGCGGTCATCACATAATTGGCGCGCATGTGCAGGCTCGGACTGGCCCATCGGAGAACCGGAGGATTCTCCGGTGGGCCCAGGCACTGTCATGTGCCACCATATGGTCATATTCCATAGTGTTAGATGCACGCAGAAGTACAGGATAAGCCCTTAGCCTTCATTTGGGCTGTAATAGGGGCATGAAGACTAAGAGCTGTGCACATTATACCAGAGCTTTTCATTTTTTTTCTAATTCAGCCTCATTAGTCAATCCATGGTGATGTTGAAGCCTCATCTGTAAATAAGTACTAACTGGCAATGCCCAGATTACTCCCAAGAAAATACCTCCTAATAACAATTATCTAGCAAAACCCACCTTTCAAGTGGCTGCAAACAAATACCAACATGCAGGACTACATACCTCCTCAGCAGTGCCGACGAACAAGCAGCACAGTGCAGCACAACATACCTCATCAGCAGTGCCAAACAAGTACCGTAGTGCAACAAAACATAAATCCTCATCAGTGCCGAACAAGTAGCGCAGTGCAGCACAACATACCTCCTCAGCAGTGCCAAACAAGTACCACAGTGCAGCACAACATAAATCCTCAGCAGTGCAAAACAAGTACCACAGTGCAGCACAACATAAATCCTCAGCAGTGCAAAACAAGTACCACAGTGCAGCACAACATAAATCCTCAGCAGTGCAAAACAAGTACCACAGTGCAGCACAACATAAATCCTCAGCAGTGCAAAACAAGTACCACAGTGCAGCACAACATAAATCCTCAGCAGTACCAAACAAGTAGCACAGTGCAGCACAACATAAATCCTCAGCAGTGCTAAACAAGTACCACAGTGCACCACAACATAAATCCTCAGCAGTGCTAAACAAGTACCACAGTGCAGCACAACATAAATCCTCAGCAGTGCCAAACAAGTACCACAGTGCACCACAACATAAATCCTCAGCAGTGCTAAACAAGTACCACATTGCAGCACAACATAAATCCTCAGCAGTGCCAAACAAGTACCACAGTGCAGCACAACTTAAATCCTCAGCAGTGCTATACAAGTACCACAGTGCAGCACAACATAAATCCTCAGCAGTGCCAAACAAGTACCACAGTGCAGCACAACATAAATCCTCATCAGTGCTATACAAGTACCACATTGCAGCACAACATAAATCTTCAGTGTTAAACAAATGCCACAGCACAATACAGTATACCTCCTCAGCAGTGCTGAACAAATACTACAAAACAGCACAACATACCTCTGCAGCAGTGCCGAACAAGTACAACAGTGCAATGCAAAATATCTCCTCAGCAGTGTCGAACAAGTACAACAGTGTAGCACAAAATACATCCTCAGCAGTGCCTAACAAACAGCACAGTGCAGCACAACATACATTCCCAGCAGTGCAGAACAAAAAGCGCAGTGCAGCACTACATACATCCTCAGCAGTGCCGAACAAGTACACCCGTGCAGCACAATATACATCCTCAGCAGTGCCAAACAATTACATCAGTGCAGCACAACATACCTTCTCAGCAGTATTAAACAAATGCCACAGTACAATACAGTATACCTCCTCAGCAGTGCCGAACAAACACCACAGCATAGCACAACATACCTCCTCAGCAGTGCCAAACAAGTACAATAGTGAAGCACAACATGCCTGCCATATACTCTAGTGTCTGCCAATGCTCTGTATACTCTAGTATCTGCCCCTGGCTCTGTATACTCTAGAATCTGCCCCATTCCCTGTATACTCTAGTGTCTGCCCCGGGCTCTGTATACTCTAGTGTCTGCCCCGGGCTCTGTATACTCTAGTGTCTGCCCCGGGGTCTGTATATTCTAGTGTTGGACCCAGGCTCTGTATACTCTAGTGTTGGCCCCGGGCTCTGCATACTCTAGAATCTGCCCCATTCCCTGTATACTCTAGTGTCTGCCCCGGGCTCTGTATACTCTAGTGTCTGCCCCGGGCTCTGCATTTTCCCCTTTGTTCTCTGCCTTCAGTCTCGGTGCCTCTGACTGGAGGAGTCACAACACTGAATACACAAAGTCTCTATAATTGCACTGAAGTCATTTTACGTTTGACGGATAAACAATTGTGACTACAGGACGAGCTGTCGGTAATATCATTTAATTTCATGCAAATGTGCACAAGGCGTCTGCTGCCGGGGATCTACGTGTAACATGATTGGAGGGGCCCAGGAAAAGAGATGGAGCGGCCCAGGAAAAGAGATTGGTGACGTAAAGCCAATCTTTTCCCAAAAAAATACTTCCCGTTGTCTTCATTTACAGAATGTTTCATGTTTTTGGAGCAGCAGCTTGCGCTCAGGAGCTGCACTTCCCTTCTTAATGCAGACAGATCTCCTGACACCTGTATTAGGAAATACTTTGTATTCTCCATGAAATAAGAATCCTGGAGTAATTGTTCGTAAATCTCCACCTAAGGATTTCTTCACATGTCCGTTTTTTATGTCTGTATGGGATCCATTTATTAAGGACCGCAAATACTGACACACGCACACCCACTGTCAGGTTTTTCACATGGACCGCAGACATATCAGGTTTTTTCATGCACCACGGACAAATTGCATGCCACACACGTGCTCACTGATGACACATGGATGACATCTGTGTGTCATCAGCGTGACACGTACCGGCACCTGCGAAGAAGCGATACAGTTCACACTGTTCCCTGGCGCTGGCCGCCTGCTGAAGGTTTTCATCCTGCATGGTCACGATTTGATTGTTTATTATTTTTGTATTTTTACAGGGGACATGGGCTTAAATGGAATAGGCATAAGCTGAGTTTTTTATTATTTTCTGTCTTTTACAGGGGACAAGGGCTTTAATGGAATAGGCATAAGCTGAGTATTTTTATTTATTATTTTCTGTCTTTTACAGGGGACAAGGGCTTTAATGGAATAGGCATAAGGTGAGTATAACTGTATTTTTTATTTTTCAATAAATGTATAGGGTGTTTTGTATTTTTCCAAATAAAAGACTTTATTTTTGTTGGGCATTTTCCCAAACTTACTCTTATATATGCCTCTCCATTACTAACGCCTGGGCTTGATGTCACCTGACAATACAAAGGTGACATCAACACCAACCCTTTTACCCCACTTGCCACCGCTGCAGGGCAAGTAGGAAGAGTGATGTAGGTTCCAGATTTGGAGCATCTTACAGATGTGCCATTTCTGGGGCAGCTGAGGGCTGATGTTGGTAGCCTGGAGAGGGACAATATCCATGACTCCTTCCCAGGCTAATAATATCAACCCACAACTGTCTGTTTACCCTTTGCTGGTTTGAATTTATAGGGGGCCTGACGTCTTTTTTTTTTTCTGGGGTCCCCCATACATTCACCAGAAAAGGCTAATGTCACGCTGTATAGCAGATATATATATGATGTCAGTAA